>JAOWBL010000016.1:3723727-3736385 GCA_028564865.1 Zenarchopterus dispar
TTTTTTTTTAAATCTCCTTGATAGACTAGTGCATCTTGCCTGGTATGGAGGAAAGTGACCTGAAAATGTCAAAATGTTGTTTATTTTATTCATAATTTTGGTAAATACCACATTCATATTTCAAAATGTTTGCATCAGAAACCCAATTTAAATGCACTATTAACTTTTTTTTTTTAAATTTTAATATTTTAACAACTGACTAGCCTGTTGACGTCATCAACAACTTTACTGAAATTGCTGCAAACTCAGCTATTTCTAATCATTTCAACATTTAGAGAAATACACAGAAAGTATTGATCAAATATCTGATAGCAAAACAAATATCCACTTGATAAAGCTAATCGCCTTCATACTTCAAGTCTATGGACAGTATAGGTTGATTGTCATGATGATGAATTACAATTTGTCAGTAAAATGTTGATGCAGGTTAGTGAAAGTGAATGAAAACAGACAAAAGATGATTGACAGCTCTCAGCTACATTCATTTCTGATGGAGTGACAGCTGACTGAACAGATAAAGAAGCAGGACTTGGAAGTCCTGGTTGCTAGCTGTACAGAGCCAATCTCCATGATAACTCTGCTTTCGTACAACCAATCAAGGCTAAGTTATGCCAGGATAAGTAACATATTCCGACTTTATCCTTCATCATGCCTCATATCTTCTTTTTCAAAATACACGCTTCCATACACAAACAGCTCATTCATAGTGCTTCATTTAACAATTATGTTTGTTTTCCATTTTTAAAAAAACATAATTGCAATATAAACAACATAACAGCATGTTTATATTGTTTAATGTACATGAAATATAATTTATGTTATACATTTGACAGCATCTCACACATACCATCATTATTTACTTTAATCACAGGTCGTATGAGATCGAGGGGGAAAACAAAAGTAAAATGTCTTTCCATGTACAAAAACACGCGTGCGTCTTCCACGTGGAACTCATGAATTCAGTTCAGCAGATAAACAGTAAGACTGTCTTTTAATGGTGCAGTTTTTCATGATGTTTCCATTATTTATTTGTGTAAGTAGCACTTAATGATTCCTTATTTTTGAACCTTGTTTTAAATCTTTGCTTTGAATTTCTTTTTCAACTTTAGCTGCAGACCAAACTTTACCAACTGGGGTTACAGAGCCTGCAAAAATAAAACTTTCTGCTGCTTGATCAAATGAGCCTCTCATGGCTACCTTTCTGTGTGAAGGAATGAGTTTCTCCCGACAGCATATGTGCATATACTTTTGAGAAAGACTGTGTTCTGGCTCTGCAGCCGGGCTTATGCAATGAGGAGAAAGACAAATCCAAACTGTACAAAAGATAAAATGTCTATTGAAAGTGAAGCTGAGGAGTTTTAAAACATTCACAGAGTAAACATTTTCAACACTTTGTTTAAACTTTACCACAGGACTGAAAATGCTTCCCTATGATTAAATATTTTAGGTTGTACAGGTGTTCTTTTAAAAGACTTTTGTTTTTTTTTTCTCACCCTGAAGTCTTTATTTTTGCCAAGTATTTCCTGCGTAGCTTCATAACAGGTCCTGTTAACAGCCAAGTTGGAGCCATTTTAACGCCTAACAACTATGTTTTCTTAACTCTAACCTGATATTTTTGTAATTAAAACCAAAGTACTTATAATGTGAATGAATGGCAGGAAGGAAGAGTAAATAAAACACGCTGGGTGTCCGTTGAGCATCGTCTCACACTCATTTAAACCACTGCTAAAACTTCTGCAAACAGATGCTCTGCTCATTACTCAGTCTGTTTCTTGCACTGAATTTTCATTACTCTTAATTAAAACTGCATTTTTCAGAGAACACATTTGGTGTTGGGGCGCTTCTTACCAACTGTGGTTTGGGCTAGCTTTTTGTGGAATCATGATTACACTTAACTGAATCTATTAGGCCTTAACAAGCTAATCTTCACTCAACGTGCCCACCATCTTGCTGCATTTTTGTCTGTATTGTTTCTAAAAATAGACTTCCAACATTTTCTGGCTACCTTGCAAAAAAAAAAAAAAAAAACAGTATCAGTTTTTGGCAACTGTGAAGACGTCGATAGCAATAAAAAAATAAAATAAAAATAAATCTGTTTTATTGCTTTCTTTGTATGCCTATGTTTCTCTTCTCTACTCTTTCTTTTGGGGATTTTTTTTAAACCAGACTCAGTCCCAAGAGAAGTCTGGGGAGTTTAGAGGATTATTTGTTGCACACAATGGTTTTGCTTTCACAGTCATGCAGCTCTGATCAGGTGATATGCCGAGTACACTGTGCACTGGTCAGCACTTCATCACTCTGAGACAAACAACAAAGGAGCCCCACACTGACACAAACCAATAGAAACTGCATGCATTAAAAATCAGATAAATCTGAACTCTTTTGCCAAACGTGCAAGAAAAAGTATGAGAATTTACTCGTTTTCTGCCCAAAACTGTGTTCTGATCTTAACTCAATGTCACAATAGAACACAGACACAACTGACGAGTAAATATCTACAACTGTTGACAGTTAGGGTGCTAAAGCTATTTTTACTAGAAGTGGGTGCTCAGCCAAGGTGACTCCACGACCCTGCTCTCCGAAACAGAAATTGCTGCTTGACTGAAGTTTATTCAAAAAGAATTTAAGCAATCCGCAACACCTAGTACTCTGTACAGTGTGAAAGGGCAGAGCATCCCAAGATTAAAACATCATCTCAGTGGTGAAACATGGTGGAGGGAGCAGCATTATTTGGGCTTGCTTTGGTTCCTCAGGGCCTGTCTTCATCGGGGTGGCTGCCCACCAGCTGGTGTTTAGTAGACGTTGAGTGACGCAGGACAATGATCCCAAGCATCAAAATAATAAAATAATTAATCCAACACAGAATGGCTTCAGATAAATCGAAAAATGTGTCTTTTGGTGTGACCCAGTCCGACTCTAAAACTTAACTTTGCAGAAATGTTCTGGATTGACATCAAGAGCCATCTTATTGAAGCACCTAGTTAAACATCTAACCCTTAGCTACCAAATGTGCCCTAACACCTTAAAAAAGGCAGTGTAAATAGTTTCTCTAAAAAAAAAAAAAAAAAAACTATCAAGAGGGTAGGTTTCCCCACTCTTCCACAAGTCCCATCTCATCCACTCGCCTCTCAGTCAGCGCCGCCACAGTTCCAGACAGCCACATTTGTGCTCGCAGAAATCTGGCAGAACACAGGCCGCGAGTCGTCCTCTGCCAAAACGTCCAAGCGTCACTCGCTGAAACGGCTCCGTATGTAAACATGCACAGCGCTCGGGTGCACGCACAAACACTAAACACTACAGTCCAACTACAAAGCAGTGGGCGCCAGTGTGATGCGCACCCTGCCAAATGAGGGAGTGATGAGTGTGTGTGTGTGTTGAAGGTTAATGGGCAGCTTAGTGGAGGTCAGTTCCACTGCAGCTGCATTAGTGCTCAACAGAACAGCATCAGCAAACACACACCGACACAAACAATGCTCATAAACTCTCACTTAACTTCAAGAACTACTACTGTGTGTCACAAATTGAAGTCATCTTTGCATACAATCATGTCAAATATCTCTAGAGACTCCATTTAACGCGGCCATGCTTTTTCAGACTAAATGAAATACATTTCAGTAATACGTAATAGAAGAGAAGTTATGTAGAAAGTATTTTCTGTTTCCTTTTAGGGAGCAGAAAGGGTACTTATGCTTATTTTCTTTTTTTAATGCATAAAAAGGGTGTTTTGAGATTTTAAATAGACAGAGATGGACGACTAAGGGTGAACGCATGACAGCTTCCGTCAGTGGGGTAAAACGTGGCAGCGAAGTGCTCCCTTCTGCTGCTGTTAATCAGTCTTACATCCACCTCATCTCTTTCTTCTTCCCTGCATCAATCTGTTCTCCCTCTTAAAGATGCTCCACTTCAGTAAACTCTTTAAAAACACATGCTAAATTTGCTTGGGGAGTCCATTTGGGGAATTTAAACGAAATTGTCGGATTTTTGTTTTCTCACTGAAATGGTTTCTTCTTTGGAACACATTATTCCGAAGGCTGACTGGAAACTAAACCACTGTGACCAAAACAGAAGTTAATCTTAAGAAAAGGAAAAGAAGAAAATAAGGACTCACTTTGCCTAAATGTCTCCTCATCTCCATTTTTTTAAAGAAAAGAAATCTTTTGAGATTTGATGCAGGATTCGCGGATCTTAGCAGCACCGCAGGAGAATCAATTTCATACATTTATTCAAAACTTCTGAGAGAAAATTGCAGCTATCAAATCTTTCTCGCTAGGGTTTCACAGTTTCACAAATCCAGCGTCTATTTCACCATATTCAGTTGTAATTCTGATAAACACTCAAACGTTTACCAATTCAGTGCTTTGAAGGAAATAAAAGCTGATCTTGCTGCACTGGCAACAGAAAGGAGTAGCAAGCCTTCAAACATGATGACATTTTAAGAGTTAGTTTAAAATATATATATAAATAAACTGCATTCTTTACCCTCTAAATAAATCCCTTGTCATAATTCAGAAGTGTAACATATTCAGCAGGAAACTTTACTACCTTACATATTTAATAGCTAAATCAGTCCATTGCAAAGTGTGTGTTCTCTCCCAGATGTAACACAAATATACAGAAATAAAATCATTTATTTCCTGGCCAGGAATCGGTTTACAATAAGCAATGTGCTTAGGTTTAATACTTATAGCCTGTGATATTACTAGACTTCCAGAGTGGCCTTTAAGATGAAGCAAGTAAGCGGTTAGTCAAGAACTAAATCAAATTAAAATAAAAACATGTGTCGTTTCCTTTTTTTTTTTTCACGTAATGTAATTATGTCCACTGTTGCAAGGCAACAAATTACGTTAATAATCTCTGAATCTGTCTCCTGTGTTCCCTGATACATTTCATGTAGCTCTTTAGCCTAATCAATATTTCCACAGCCAGTTAGTTTTCTCCTCTCCCACCACCTCACATTTAACAGCCACACTCCATTAGCAAATGTAAAATTTGCCACAGGCTGACGTTCTCTCACAAAGCAGAAAAACCATTTAATTTTTTTTCCCAACCCCCTTTTTCCTGCAGGCCTGGACACCAAGTGCTCTTTAAACAAATGAAATAAAACGATATTATTTCTGGAGTAACAGCAAGTTTAACCGGGTTTGTTTCTGAGGCCGTGGGCGACCTGCAGAACCTCGTTTAAATAGTAAATGGAGGAAGACGGTGCTATCAAACTGCTAACTCACTTCCTGCCTGCTTTCAAGATTTCATTTACCTGCTTTTTTCATTTCCACATTGGCTATTAACAGGAAAGACAGTTATGGACAACTCCAGGGGTGTGGTAGGAAATGTGCGGTGTTTTAATGGGGAGAATTACTGAGCTCTGACCACAGTGGGGGGCATGTTTCATGTCTTTGTCAAGTAAAGGAGAGGAGTGTTGCTCAAGCATGCCTGCTGAAAGGGAAAATAAAAGAAAATCAAATAAGTTGGTGTATGCTAGTGAGCAGGAGAAGGGCACAAGGGACGCCACTGGAGTGAAGTTTTATTAGGTGCCGTATATGGAATACAGCGTAGGCTGCGAGTCTGAGTGCTTGTGTATGTGTGAGCATGCTCGAAAGAGAATAGGTTTTTCTAGCTTGATCCCTCCAATCTCTCTCTCCTGTGGATCATACCGCAGGCTGGACAGAGGACGCAGTCAAGTGTTATGACACTTGAGAAGATATGAGCGCTTTTGACACTGTTCCCACTTTTCACTTCCATCCAAACCTTGGATTAAACCCCGGGATAATTTCAGCTGCACCAGGCTCGGAGATGTGGAAATCTATCAAAAAGCAGGGAGGTGGAGCTGAAATAACTTCTGATATGAAACTTCGATTTGTACATTCCGTGCATCCCCAACGTAAACATTGGAAATGTGACAACTGAGACGCAGAACAACAAGGCATATCATCCAGCACCCAACCCATGAGGCTTCACTTGCAGATGGGGAGCCCACAGGGAGGCAAACCCATTTGAGATGAGCCTAACCACACCCCACGGGTAAAAGCCTGGCCATCAGAAACTGACTGGCTCTGAGGTGGGACCCTAGTGACCCACACC
Source organism: Zenarchopterus dispar (assembly GCA_028564865.1). NCBI lineage: Eukaryota > Metazoa > Chordata > Actinopteri > Beloniformes > Zenarchopteridae > Zenarchopterus > Zenarchopterus dispar. The sequence goes on from JAOWBL010000016.1 coordinate 3,729,806, forward strand.
TGAGTGAAGGATATTGAACTATAAGAATGCAAACCCTTTCACCACAATAAGGCAGCAATTTAAGGAGGAGCTGAAATCATTTTCATCCACAGGGTGGTGGCTGGACTCTCCCTTAGAGATACAATGAGAAGTTCAACCATCAAGAGGGGACCAGAATAGAGCCACTGCTCCACTTCATCTAGAGATGTCGATTGAAGTGATTCAGGTATCTACTTAAGATCCAACTATGACCTCTTAAGACAATCCCAGGAGACATTAGAGAGACCGCCCTGAAACCACCTTGGGATCCCCCTGGACTAGCTGGAGAAAGTGGTTTCCGCTGCTTCCCCTATAACTTGAACCCAGCTTACTGGTGGGTAATGGGAGGATGGATGGAAGGATGCTTTGTTGCGTGGATAACTGGCAGAAAAAAAGCACAAAAAGAAATGAAGCAGAACAATTCATCTACAAAGACCAAAGAAGTTTCAGCTTATTATTGCTTACCAACTTTGTAGAGTGGATCTATAATGTAGGAATCACCTGTCTCTGAATGTTACCAAACACAAGGAAATGGAGGCTTTCATACAGAGAACGAGATCTCTGGCCAACATCATGGACAAGGAGGACGAAGTTGTTGAACATTACAAATGTAAGTCTTAACAACAGATAGGGATAGAGGACAAACACCAACACTGCCTACGAGACAGGAAAAGCTCAAGTTCTGACTCTTCAATGTATGAAACAAGACACAGGAGATCTTTTAGCTAGTCTGCTGTGGCGAGTGCCATCTACTGTGCTGTGGCCTGCTGGAGGAGCAGCATCAGTTTCAAAGATGCAGGCAGGATCAATAAAACTCATTCATAAAGCTGGAAAAATAATTGGACAGAACCCGGAGATGTTTAGTCAGTGAGGGACAGGAGGTCACTGAAGAAATTACTCTGCATCTTGGACAATCCATCCTACCTCCTCCATGACAGTGGAGCTCATTCTCTGACAGACTGACTCAGCTCTGCTATCCTGAAGGACACAGTTTAATTGCTTCCTGATCCCTTGCGTCTGGCATTGTTCTGTTCTCTCATGTTTTTTTTTTTTTTGAACTACGTTAATGAAATTAAAGAAAGAACGACATTCAATTCAACAATTCCTACCATCCACATTTAAGTTTACAACATATCACCTCTGTGTCATGAGTAAAAGCCCTGTTGCATATCAAATCTGTACATATTCTTAATATAAATATGCATATAAGAATTGAAGTTTTGCACAAACTATTTTCTACTATATTTTACTTAATTTTATTATTTTTGAGCCACTTTTGTACTTACTAGACAGCAAACATAAGCATCTTACCCAAATATCATATTGTTACAGACATAGTTCAACATATTCACACCATTTGCTCCCATTTTTCTGAACGCAATGCAGAAAAATGATACATGGAGTAATTTAAAGGTTGTGTCATAGCTCCGTTTTGTACAAATAACTCATCACTGTCTCTCCAGTCTGCCTAAACGATCAGAGGCTCAGAGTCATCAACAACACATATACTGAGTTCATTCTCTCTTGGAAAGTCAGCACTTGCACTTCCTCCAGCACCAAGAATCCAATTTCAGTTATGTTCTAATCTATATCAGAAGTCTTCAAACAGCATGGGAAACTTAACTATTAAACTACATTAAAACTTGAGGTCAGTCTGCTGTAATTTGTACATAATACTATCTTCTTTGTCAGAATCACACAATAAGTTCACATATTGCATATTAGAGAATGGAGGAGATTATTAGAGTCATCTCGTGTTAAGGTTTTTGTCAATATCAAAGCAATGCAGGGGGAGTTACATACTCCAACACTGCAATCTAACAAGAGGTTTCTAATTTACTATACTAATGGTGCCAATTAGCCAAATTGTAATTACACTTTTCTTTTACAGCTGTGGTACTATTCCCTGCAGGCAAAATGCTGATCAACACAAGCAGAAGAACTTGCGGAGGAGGGATCATTATTGTCGTTGTCTACAGCAACAGTGTTGCTTCTTTTGTTTCCAGCTTAATTTTTGCTTTTTTTTTTTGTTTGTTTCCTATACCCTTTTCATCTGTTGTAATTTCTTAATGTTTTCTGTTTTTTTCCCCCTCTGCTTTTTCTTTGCATTGCACGCCATCCTTGCCCTCTGCTAGCTCCATCTTTTTCTCTGCAGGGGAGCAGAGGCGGTCCAACCATCATTTATAAAGACCACAGGGCAGCTGTGCTTTGCAAGCACAAAGTTCACTGCGGCGTGCACTTAACATATACTTGCTGTACAGACAGGCTATGTTATGGGCGGATGTAAGTGGGCATCTCTGTGTGTGTATGTATACATGGATGGGTCAGCTGTAGATCAGAAGATGGTGCAGTTACCCACCACTCAAAAGGTCATAGTTTGATCTCTCCGGTTCACTTTGGTAAAAAGCCAAACTCCATGAAATTTTTAGGGTGTTTGTCGGTGTATGTTTGTTTGTGTGTGTCTTCTAAAGGATATGAGATCACTGCAGAGAATTTTTAAAAAGAGCTAAACAAATGCGGTTAGCCCTGCAGTGTTCTCAGAGGAGACTAAAAAAAATGTGCAAAATTTATTCCTCATGTAAAAACATAAAAATCATATGATTGTAGAGGGCTTTTATTAGACAAATATAACATTAGTCAAACAACAACAAATTACATTTTTCACCATTCCATTTCACATTGGCGGTGGGAAGGGGGGATACCAAGTACCCTCTCCCGGATGATGTAGGTTTTAAGAGGTTAGAAGCTGCAACTAATCATCAACCACTGATGAACTGATCATCAGGGGATGTGCAGATCTCTAAAAAGGTGTTTTGGTAGTTTGCAGGTCTGGAGCGATTTTGCGTGATAACACAACGCCAGTAGGAAACGACATTAGCATTTGTCTTTGAGAAGTGCGTGCTGTTGCCAATCAGTCTGGAAAAAAAAACTGAAAAACAATGCAGATCACAACTTTCAAAGGTGAGAAAGTTTATTCTTAAGTCGGGGGGCATTCAAGACAGCTACCAGTCTTCTCAGGAGTGGACATTCCAGCAAAATCAGATCTTTAAACACTCAAAAAGAAAAGAGAAGAAGAAAAGAAAACAAACAAAAGAAAAGAAAAAACAAAAAGAACAGAAAAAAGAAAAATAGAGAGAGGGAGCTACAGAGAGAGGGCCCTACAAGCTTCACTGGACAATTCAACAAGTCATGGTTCTTGGTGGGCCTTTTTTTTCCCTCTATTTAGCTTCTTTTTTGTTAAATAACTTATGAGACATTGAACAAAAAGGGGGGACAAGCTTTTGCACATGCTTTTATGTAAATGCACTTAATTTACCTTTTGCAGCACGTAGCCCATCTAAACATGTGCACATTAGTACATTCATGCAAACACAGAAAAGCTAAGATGCACAAATGAACACAAGCATGAACAAAGCAATAATGAGGTGTTATCTAGGGAACATTAAGCTTTCACATAAGCTCATGTGTACACATACACAACACAGAAATGGTCATCTAAAGCACTACAATGGCCCTTCATCCCTTGTGACCAACATCCAGTATTATGTGACTTTATATGATGTTATGAGTCTATTCTTCAGATGACTAAACAAAGGAGCCCTTAAGAACTAAAGTTGGTAATCTCTCACCACCAAAAAAGCACACATCCACACACACGCACACACCTTTAATGACATCTTTTCTGCGGCACATTAGCTATTGTGTTGTAATTAATGGGTGAGTCGCGGCGTTCTAAAAGCCAGTCTTCTCTCTGCAGACTAAGAGCTGTACAACATAACAATGGCTTAATGAGTAAACACACCGTGTGTCTCATGAATAAATTATTTGTGCCTTACAATTAATTTTCCCGATTGAAGTTTGGGGGGGGGGAGCCAAAAAAAAAAAGAGAGACAAACTGTTACTAGTCTTCATAAATCAAAAAAAGGGAAGGGGAAGAGAGAAAGAGCGTGACAGCTACTTTTTGTGTATTTGAGATAAAATGCTTTATGTTCATTATAAAAGACTATATCTGTGTGTGTGTGTGTGTGGGTGTGCGCGCGCACGCGTGTGTGTGTGTGTGTCCAAAGTGTGTTTCTTTGTTCAATCTGTGTTTTCCTCCAGGTTCGTAAAGTTATACAAGTTTTAGCCTTGTAGTCTACTGCTATGCATCTGTTTTTCTGAGTGTTTTTCATTTTTATAATTTAAGAGTTTGTTTTAATGCTTCTCTTACTGAATACATAATTCAAGTCCAACGTGTGTGACCGTTGCTATTTAGTGATAAACTCACAGAGAGAAGTTTCCACGCTATTGGCCGAACCTGCCGTGGGATTCCAGACCAGCTGAGTTTCCGTAGCTCTTCTGTAAAACAAAACAAGAAACACAAATGGCCAGTTTAGATTCATTAGATGATCTTTTTAGATAAAGCGTGCTCTTTGAAATGATTTTTGCTTCAGCATTTTTGCTTTTCTCCCTAAAGGATGAATAGTGTATTGATGAAATGATGTTATCTGAACATCCTCTGCATGCAAAACAGAACAAACTTTCTTAGTTTGACTTCTCCACTGTTTTTTAGTGTCGTGTGGAAACTTCTCCAAGATTTGGGAAGCAACCCACCTGTCATGTATGCTATGCAGATATTTTCTTGAGAGACCTCATGTGCAGCAGCTAAAAACCAGCCACCTGAAGACGACCAACACTAATTACTCAATTATAAAAGAATCCATTCTGAATGAAACAGGTTGCCAGACTTTAAAGCTGTGCTCTCTGTGATTGTTAAATATTTTTTTCTCAGGAAGAAGAAAATGAAGAGCATCACAAAAATCCAAGCTGAAAATAATTAAAGTATGGACCGGTGTGTTGGCTCAAAGCAGAAGCAGTCATGTCTTTTTGGGTTTATGTGAAACAACCACTGTATAAAACACCTACAGCTCAATATTTACAATCAATATGTTCTGCTTGTTTAAAGTCTCATTCTCGGCTCATTTTGGTGTTGCATTATCACACCGTAATCAATGTTAAAGTGAAAATAATGCATGTTTCAACTTGCTGGCAGAAAATTATTATTTTCCTTGCAGAAATCCGACTCCTCAATCACTGCCATGACTGTATTACGTTATGTGTTGCAGAGGATTTGACTTCAAATAAGTCTAGGCATTCCTGCATCCCCAGTGCAGGACCATCTGTGTCCAGTACGCTGGTATTGTCAATCAGGCCAGCGAGCCACCAGCTAACATCCATCCACATCCTCTCTGTCCAAATTTCCACTGCCTATCTTTTCAAACATTGAAAATATGATAGAAGTGGATTATTAACTACATTTTCCCAAGGCTAGGAAGGGAGAGCCTGCAGGCTATAATGTAAAATGAATCTGACTGAGAAGTGCAAATTGAACTTTTAAATTGGTAGAGAGTAATCCCCTTTGGACCCATGAAGACCCTGAAAATACGGCTTATTGCAAGGTGTTAGTCAGTCCATATACTCTCTCTCTCCAACATCCGTGCAATGGCAGTATTGGATGAGGGAGTGTGGGGACATGCAAGAGTGGCTCCAATGAAGGAACTTAATCTTTTGTTTTTTAGCATTTCGTGTCCCGTTTTTCACCCCATTTTTAGTGAGCTCAAAGTAAGAATACCACAGATCAAATTTCTCTGCACCAAAAGACATCAGGTTAATGAATGCCACAGAGTCTTTTGCCTGCAGCAAAGTTTGAGGAAATGATTTGTGGTCAGGATTCAGATTTAACCTCGTCATGAAACGGTAGAGCTACATGAAAAAGGTTGAAGAATCACCTGGAATAGGAAGGATCTCTGCTTTCATTACACATGAATAGTCAATAACATTCATCAATATGTCCTGGATATATTTCTGAGACAATAAACACCATGGGAAGGGATTATGGACCACTCGTGCAAAAATATTTCGTTTTTCGGTGAATATTTTGTGGTAACTTGTATTGAACAATTCCCTCAAGTTTATGCCTCTGCATTTTAGGACATATCAACTGCTGTGTTGAATTCTCCTGTAAAATGTTTGATAAAACTTCAGTTATTTGCTGCACTAAATAATTAATATGTTGTTCACACAAAAGAGTTAACAAAGAGCCTCCAAATCACGATGTTCCCTACGCCATGCTTTGCAACTTAGTTCTTGATATCTGCCTTTACGCTTAACTGCTTTTCCTTCAAACAACCTTTTTTCTTTTTAAGTAAAAACCTTAATCTAATCTGCCCATGTTATAGTATTGTCTGTCTACCTTTAATGAAATTCAAACTCAAACATTAACTGAGACAACATTTGATTACTTTTAGGAAGAGTTATGTTCTAGCTCTTGAGGTCTCTCATCACTAGCGTTGGAGTCATCTCACATGGCATCTGTGTATCACTTTACGGCAATATTGGGCCTTTTCCACCAAAGTGGTTCCACTGCTCATTGAGAGTGAGTACCAAACTTAGAACCTTTTTTTTTTTCTTTCTTGATTTATACCCACCGGTCACAAAAAAAGCACTGGTTCAGATCTATGAAAATTAGTGCTCCTTGCAGAGTCAGATGTAAGAACACCATTCATAAATACCAGTTGATATC
>JAOWBL010000016.1:3737887-3742887 GCA_028564865.1 Zenarchopterus dispar
TATGAAAGCATGCTCACTTTCATTTTGAGTGACCTAAAGTTTTACAAACTTGTTCATGCTTCACACACACACACACAAAACTACCTCTAGAGGGAAGTAAAATCGCTGAATGACCACCTCCATCAGGATCAGGGAGTTTAGGATATTGAAGATTTATGATTATATGAATTTCAGCAGTATTTCTTCAGAGCAGAAGGTTCCTGGATGAGTTCTCACCAACATCAACTCATCCATTATTCACAGATAGGTCTCCCTATGCCCCTTCCCTGTAACTCTACAAACCCCATTAGCATTCAACAAGACAAGTTGCCACAGCCAAACAGAGATGAACATAAAAACGCAGTAGAAATCTCTCCGCTTGTAATTGCTCTGCTACTGTTTGTCTGCATTTCAGGAGTGAAGGAACAGAGTAAATTGATTTCCCTGAGAATGAAATGACTTTGACTTAACATACCTTTCACAATAAAAAACAAACCAAAAAGAAAAAAAGAAACAAATTTATCTAATGAATAAGGCAAATTTCTCCTCAACTCTTATTCAAAGCACTGTCTGGAAGCCTTTTGCACAAAGTGAACATTATTGATTAGTGCTGCCAAATGACTCTGCCTTGCCTGTTCTTCAAAGCAAAAGCAATGTAGAGCCAGTGACGGATAGCAGAATAGGAAATAGCAATAGAGTAAGCCCATAGGCTAAATTGAGTGAAACGCATTACAACTTGTACAATTGATGAGAATACCTATTTATTCACTATAGTTTCTGTGCATCTTCCACTTAAAATTTCTCCCTTAGCTTGTCCCTGGTGACTTTAATTATATAGAAATTCAATACAGTGATCTAGTGCACAGTGTGACTCTGTTGGCTCAGGGAAGTCAGGGCTCCACAGTGTGGGAAGATTTCGATTACCCCAAGGCTACCTGCACAGCATCAAGTCGCATTTAAAAACATTTTTTTTTTTTTTTTAAAGAAAAATCAGACATGACACAAACTCTAAAAGCTACGGCGTTGTTCTCTGTGGATTCTAGCTGTGCCTCTTTGCTTGCCCCCAGTCTGCACCAATCCAGAAACAACGTATCAAAGAGTGTAGGCTATACATCGATACGGACTGCAAACACGAGAAAAACGTTCTTTTACAAAAAGCTTTTGCCTCTCACTTCCATGCACATACTGTACTATTCAACGCTACACTGTGAGTCTATTTATTCATTCTGAACCAGTCTGAAAACTGCTCCGCTTTAAGTAAAATTAGATTTTACTTCCATACACGGCTGTGTCTTGCAATGCTTCAATGCACATTCACCCTTCACCTCAGCACTTTATGTTAAGTGCTGGTATGTTACATAAATACACCAGCTTAGAGGATTTCTATTAGAAAAAAAGATAAAGAAAAAACTCATAGAAAAATACCTAAATTTTATACTTTTCTTTAAGAGTCACTGAAAGAGCAAGAAAAGAAATCTTTCCTTAAACACCTCTACTCATGTAGCATTGTACCAACAAGTAGATACTTCTTCAGTTTAGCTCGGGACTCTGTTTATACTTTTAAAACAATCTGGTCAAATGTGTTTGAGACGAGCTGTGAGAGTGACCTGAGTAAATGGATCTGCAGTTGGGCTGATGCTGCATGTCAACAATAAGAATTCTTTTCAAATACTCATCAAATAATTCAATAATCAGCAACTGAATAGTCAATGGATTTAACATCTTGAAATGCCACTATCTTGTAGGGCTAGATGATTATGTGATCGCATTTTGTGATCATGATAAATTTCATGTTGATTATGGTGATCAGCTGTGAGCTTTCTTACTCCATCAAATATGGCGGAAATGTGCACAACAACAGCCAATCAAATGGTCCTTGCCTACTGGCTTTTGTTTGGAGAACATGATCATGTTGGTTGCGTGTGTGCGCCAGGGACGAACATGGACGCACCGTGTCCTTACATGCTTTTGTGCATGTAAGGACAAGGGGGATAATCTGTCTTGCTCGGGCCAGTCTGTAAAAGTCATTTTTTCCCCCATTAGTTTCAGTACAGATGCTTTAAAACTGGTAGTATCTTAAAAAAAAAAAAAATTGGGATAAAAATTGAGATTGGGCAGTATGAAAAAATAGTGTATTTTTGTTTTTTACCATATCACCCAGTCTTTTTCTAATGTCTCTTATTTAACGTCTTTTCATAAACGTTAAAAACTTCTTGCTAACATGACCTTTAGTCAAGATTCCTGCTCAAAAATAACATACTTGATTAAATTAAGTTAATCTCAGTGACTACAAAGTGTGCTTGAATAAATTTGGTATCAAAATAAAATTTATTTTGAGATTACAGCAGAAGTGTAAATCAAATATAAATTTAGTTCAAATCATTCCCATCTGACAAAATATTGCACTTTTAATGTGCATGTTTCTCTGGATTCATCTCATGACAACTTAAAAGTCTCTTGAAACCCATTCGATGACATCTCACCATTTCATGTGATGCGAGACTGGTTGCCCTATTGCACAAGAGAAGTTTTAGAGAGGTTTTGAATGTCTTAGAGAAGGCTTTGACAGGCTTTCCAAATCGTCCATTTTGGTGTATTTACTGTGCTATTACAGTTGTACCAAGTACCAAACTAAAAAAGTAAAATTGTTTGATATATGTGTCACTAAATGCTTTCAATAATTTCAAATATAACTATTTTATGTTTGTTTGTATCAACTGACCTCTTGCTCCACTGAGTGCCCCCTGGTGGAGGAGTAGCTGAACTGAGGGTGTTTGCACAAGGCTGTATCTCAATTTCACAGCCGATAAAATCAAGTGGTATTTTACCAGTTCACATCACTTCAGGAATTAAGAACAAACTAAAGATTGTTTTCTCCCTTTCAGTGGGTTGAATTCCTGATTTAAATATTGTAGATACTTTGAAATCAAGGTTAAACCATCTAAAACATAACTGTGGCTAATGAATTGATTTATAATCATTTTTAGGGGTACTAACAAGTCTATCCGAACCACTCTATAAAGTCTTTGTAAATTTAAAAAGAAAAGAAAGGTTTACTCCACCAAATACGTGAGACAGTTGCTTTTTACCTAAGTCACTGTTCAGCAGGAAGGAAGCATAGTTTCAATGAGCTGTGAGGGTACCTACAAATTTGTCCATGTCTGCATGCAGCAAAGTGGAACTCTTATCCTACGTGTACTCCCACATTCATTATGCTCTTAACAGTTAGTCAAGGATGTCTCTCTTCTTCCCCTGCACCCTTTGAACCTTAATTTGCACTGTCAGACAAAGAAATGAGTCCATGAATCTTGGTGGCTGGGGCTTAATTAAACTACGTTACATTTCACCTGCCTGGCATTAATCTCACCATAAGGGGTAAAGAGAAAAGGTATGAAGGGGCGCAAGGCATAGCCAACAGTCTGTACATCTTGATGAAGTGATTTCCAAAAAAGCTACTTCCCTCCTGGTAAACATTTTGCAGGAATAGCTAGTGGGAGAAGGATTTTGTGAAATAGCCTGTTAACCCACGAGCTGACAGCCAGAGTACCGACGAGCCACATTGGGAAAGAAAAGACAAGGACGGATCCAACTAGGATGAATCTTTAATCAGATTCGCCCAGTTTTATGCACTTTAATTAGTCTTGGGCTTAAAATGTTTCTTTGATGCAATTTGCATAAGGAAATATAATATAGAATCCACTATCCATCTGTGAGAGACTCTGAGGCAATGCATTATTCTGATGCAAATACACTCTCTTAGGAAATATGCCCACACTCCTGTTTCCTAAATGCAGTCCTACTCATCTCCAATTTCTGTGGAATAACACTCCATTTCCCACAGTGGCCAGGGACAGAAACGGGTGACATGAGCATAGCTGACGTACAGCCTAAATTGCTGATGTCGTTTCATTAGTGTGAGGCTTGCTCATCTCTCAGAAAACATATCTAACTCTCTGGGGCAATCCCTTGCACATTACAAATGAGACAGCCAAGCCCTCGCTCCACTGGAATAAATTAAAAGGCATTTCGTGACATTTGGAAAATTAATCTGTTGTTTTTGCTCAGTGGGCACTTGTCACAATGTAGGCACACACAAAAAAGAAAGGGAAACGTATCTGAAACTGTCCCAGAGGTGACGGGGGACTAGCTGCTCCTGTCAGGTTCTGTGGACTGAAGGTAACAATGTAAACAAGCCTTTTTCAGCTGACAAGTTTTTCACTCCACTTGAATCATAATAATGTGTAGTGAAAAAAATTGAAACTATGAAGACGCTGTTCTTAATAGGTCTCTACAGCAACAAGACAAGGGAACTCATTAAAGCTAAAACTCAATTTACAATCAATTCAACCCACAGGCAATTATTTCAAAACACATATACAGAAGTGCAAGAGGGGGGAAAGCAACAGCCAAATTTCCCAGTGGGGGTGAGTAAAGAACCACATTATAGAATATATTCTTTGGAAATTTGTACGATCAGTATTGTGGGTGTTTATCATGCTCGCAGACCTCAGGGTTACCAGGCTGCTGAGAAAGCTATATTCCTCACTGACTCTTTAAAAAAAAAAAAAAAACTATAATAGCAATGTGCAATTCAAGGGCAACAGCTGCTAGTTTTTTTGTTTTGTTTTTTTCTTCGTGACCATTATGTGCCTTAACTTAGGGAGGCCCACTTTGTCTTGGCTGAAGTTAAGTCTGGGACCACCCGGGGGGTGATTAAGACTCCACGAACCTTCTGTTGAACACCCACAGCAGCTGTTCTGATGTGGGACCCTCCAACCGAATGAACCCTCAGTGACTCCAGGAACATTCAGAGGGCAAAATGTGACCATTCATGCTTGTGCTCCATGAAAATTATAGTTAACCAGCCAAGATCGCCAAATATAATACATAACAGAGCTCTGAGAGTAGCTACAAGGAGAGGTAAAGGTCACACCGCATGAACACAACGTGGAGTCTCCCAGTGCAGTCAGACCCGTACCTTTGCCGACAGCAGCTCCAGTGAAGCAGATGGGGTTGGACGC
>JAOWBL010000016.1:3745387-3780610 GCA_028564865.1 Zenarchopterus dispar
GACACTTTTGGAACCCTGTCCTCTCTCCACCCACCTCATGGACTGGTAGGGGGTTCTTAGATGTCTGTGGAGGATGCTGCTTCCTTTCTGTGATTCTCTAATTTGTTAACTTTTTCCCAGTATGCTTCCACTTGAACCTGGCTCCCCCCTTTGTGGGTGAGTGTGTACCTGGTCTGCACCATTATACTTGCCATCTTTGCAGCATCTGGCCCCCTACATCATTTCACATATGGTATGATCTCAGTCTATCATCACATGTGATTGGCCACATGACGTGTCCATCAAAACAAAGTCCCACCCTTTCCTGATTCACAGCAAAACTTGAGCAGATGAAGATCTTTCTGACGAGAATCGGCTTCTAGACAAGCAACATCACTTGGTAGAATACAAACCTTTCTGATTTGGGAAAAAAAAAATGTACTAACTCAACTTATAAAGTAACATTTTAAGTACCAATAAATCTTTCTCATAATAAAATTAATTGCAGTATTTGTAGTGTTATTTTTAAACCACACTTTAAAAGTTGCTAAAGCTTTCCTACAACAATTACTCAAGAAATGTCGGTCAGTTCTTTTTGAGGACACTGTGTCATATCAAGCCATTTTGCCCACAGTGGCCCACATGACAGCACGATCAGGGCAGACACCTTTATTATGGTCTGTATTAAAAAGTTAAGCTCTCCTCCTATAAACCTTGAATGGTTTGTGAGAGTCCTGAATGGTCCAACTCATCTAAAGGACAAAGTGATAGCGCCAGGGAGCAGACAGCTCGTAAACTAATGGGACTTCTGTTTAAAAAGAAAAAAAGAAAAAAAAACTCCCTCCCTGGATTATACCTGCTCGGGAGGCTTGATGGATGGCCCAGATAGCTGCAGGAGGACATCGAGCACACACGAGAGTACAGGTGTGACGGTACCAGTGAGTGTCTGTGTATCTGGTCAAAAGGGTCTGTGGTTGCATTTTTTAATTATTTATTTTTGTTTATTTAGTATGAAATAAAATTAGCTATCTAAAGCTTACCGATTTACTGACTCAGTGGTGTGTTTTTTTTCCTCAGAGTGAATTTTAGAAGGATAAATCAAGTTCTTTCCCCAAATTACAGTAACCTGCAGGATAAGTTTTCCACATTTTATTTCCTGTATAAAACAATCCATTTACGTGTTGAATGCAGATTCTAACAATAGTCAGTTACTAGAGTTTAAATGTTGGCTGTGGAAGTCTGCCTTAATAATGCTTAGAGATCATTTTCGGTGGCAGAGCAGCCACAGGAATCAGTCACAGCACATGGAGGGGAACATTTAGATTCTGAAACTCATTTTTTTTTATTTCAGTTTAAAAGAGGATATACCATACCAATATGTACAGGTTCAGGGCTCCAAATATCATGCGAATCATTCATACAACAATCTTGTACATCCCTGAGTTTGTAGTTGCTCTAACAGGTCGTGTCACTGTCTGTAGCTTTAAATCCAATCATGCTCCTTCCTGTGCTCGTATCTATAACAGGTCAGCGAGTGATGGAGAACACCAGCTAGCAGAACCGGCAGAGTACACGCAGATCACTATAGGGCAGTCAACACAAATATAGATTAAACATGAGGATGTACATTTCTGTAGATGATAATTTGATGACCTGTCCAGGGTGTACCTGTGCCTTTTAATATGCTGCAGCTCTCTCTGTGAACCCAAAGAGGATAAAACAGCCCTAAGCAAGTGAAATCTAAGTGCACAAATTTCCTTTAATTTATCTCTATAAAACGTTTTTCTGATAATTTAGGAAGTACAGAAATCTGGATTTTAGTAGTGCGGACCTGTGGCTGGAGAAACAGTCTTCTCAGATTAACATGTTGTTTAGATGTATGAGATAGAGAGAAAAAAAAGCACCAAACGAATACATAGATATTTAACATGTGACTGAAAGAAGCGTCTCGCCATCATCAAGTAAACAATAATAAATCTGCTGAACCAAGAGGAACCACAATGAAGCAGTAGGTCAGCTTTTACTTGTCATCTTACATAAAACCTGCCTTTAGCTTTCAGAGGACACCGACTGGTTGAAATATTTGTCTTTAATGATATTTGAGCAGGGTCTATTCATTTACTTTCAATCTGTCACTTTGCCACAGGGTTGCTTTCGTACCTTAGTTCAACTGCTCCAGTTCAAATCCCTCGATAGTTGCGTAATTTGTACCATGTTCCCCTATTGTTTAACTCTTTTATAGAAATAAAAATCCAACCTAAAGGTATCACTTCGAACACACAAGAACATCCTCAGTAAAGATATGGTGGCAGCAGAAAAAAAAAATAAAAAAATGTTATGGAATGCACAAGCGAGCTACTTGTTTTACGATGCAACAAACTCGTGCAGATTAGTTGGCCTCCTAATAATTTATCGTATCATTTGTATTCATCAATCTCACAAAAGACCTAGGTTTGAAAAAGAAGAGCAGGTACAGAACTGTAAACTGATTGATCTCACCATGAATCCCAAAAAAACTCAAGTTTATATCTTGAGTCCCAAATGAAGAAATTATTGGCTTTTGGTCCTGTTTTGCTTCAAATGGAGAATGTCCCGATTCAGATCAAGAACATCTCTTTTTTTTTTTTTTTTTTTTTTGTAAGGGTCTTGATCTGGTTGTTTTGGTTTGGAATAAACAGCTCATATGAAGCAGGAAAACAGACTAAAACCTGTAGGTGAAAAAGAACCATTAACTCCTAAAAAAAATAAATAAATAAATCACAAAACCAACTCTGAAGGACTGTTTTTTTGTTTTGTTTTTTAATTTCAGTGGTACATAAATTGTCAGCTGTCATCAATAATAACAGTTGTCCTATCTTGTCATGTATTGGTTTCAAGTCTCTTTTTATAGTAATACATCAAATTAAGGCTGGCACTTGACACAACTGCCTTTTTACATCTGCTACATCCATAAGCTTCACATTTCCCAGTGCTGGAATAGCTTCCCTGATTGCTTAATAAATCTGCAGTAGTGTATAAAAAGGATATTATAGGGAATTATTAAATGTGGTGTTAGCCTCAGGGGGTGGGGGGGACCTGTCAAACAAGGCTGCCTTATTAATCATGCATAAATGAAAACTGTTTATGTTGTAAAAGAGTTAAGGAGTCCATCTCTTTGGCTATGTTCATTTTATATGTAATGCATATAAATAATGGATTGTTTGGGAGAAATTACAGACTTAAACTGAAAATGACCTTGAGTTAAAAAGCAAAAGTTCACAGAGGTCCGCAGACCAAAGGTGTAGAGATCTTTTCAGTGAGACTTTAAAGACAAAAATAAGAGAAAAAAAAAAGGAACATGTTCATGAAAGAGAACATAGGGAAATGTGATAAAATGAGCCAGAGAGTCTGAATGGATGAAGGAAACGCAAAGAATACAATTTAAAGCAAAAAAAAAAGAACCGATAAAGCACTGTTCTTCCAGTTTTTCACTTTCTAAAAATGAAATCCAAATAAAGCAACCTGCAGAGCATTTGACCCATCGAGAGACTCCTCCATTGACCCACCGTCTCACATGGAAGCCCATATTTCTCGATTTGCCATTTTTCTACCTGTCACAGATCACAGACTTGATCACACATGGACAGTGCTTTAAGGCAAGCCATTAGCACAGAGCTCAATTAAATTACACTCCGAACTTCACACTTTGATGGTATCTATTAACTCTGCAGCCGGCGCTGATGGTAAGCTTGTCATATGCTGGCTGCTGTGTAACAAGACTGCAGCTCTGCAAAAAAAAAAAAGAAAAAAAAAAAAGCAGAAGGCCTTCAAAGCAGGACTGCAGCAATGACGGTGTTGGTAGTTGTAGAGAAGTGCACCGTGCTGCTGCAGCGGTAACAAAGAGCTGCAGCACCCCCAACAGAAGGCAGAGACATACTGACAAGCAAGAATATCAACCTCATGTTTTTGCTTTTGTATGTGAACAGTTTTATCATATTTTTTATGATCTTGTAGGTAATTCATGGTGATGATGGGACACAGATGTTCAGTTTGTGAGCACGTGTGTGGGGAGCATGTGTGTGACGCAGACTCTGTCCAATAAAATCAACACAAAGTTAAAAACAAAAAGAGAAGGAAAAAGAAATGAAAAGGCCAGTGAAAAAGAGAGCAGAAATAAAATGCCAGGAAAAAAAAAGTGGGGAATGGACTATTGTCATGGCAACAGCAGTATTTCTGGCGTCCAGCTACAACTCCTTCATGTCAGACGACAACTATTTGTCTTGAAATCTATTAAAAGAAAAAACATATGTACAAAGTCTGTAAAATTTGATTCAAAGCCTGTCACAGAGCAAGTAGCTGGCAGGGAGTATCCAACAAACACGGGCAAAAGCTGCTGATTAACTCCAGAAAAACTGTCAGTCTCTACTGTATCGCATTTAGCAAGTCGTTTGCCCTCGCTGTAAACAACTGGACTGTCATGCTGTTATTGATCACCAATAAAAAGCCAGCAGCCCTGTCTGAAAGAAAACTTTCAGAAACTGAGGACTAAAAGTGCCTTCTGCAAACTGTTCCCAGACCGTTAACAATCTTAAAAGTGATAGTGACATGATATGGGGAAGCCTCCATTTATTTCTCTCCCCGTTTTATCCTGTTCGGGGTAGCGGACACATATCGCAGGTGCAATCGAGTAGAAGGCGGCGTACGCTCCAGACAGGCTGTCAGACAACAATGCACTCTCTCACACACCTATGCTCCATTTTGGATCACCAATAAACCAAACATCCACATCTCTGAATTGTAGGTGTAAAGCAGAGGAGACAAAAAAGGTCTAGAGTTTAGAAAAATGTTGCTAGTGCTTCCAAATGCTGTGTATGTCATTATCACATTAATGCAAAATCACTTTAACGTCATTTAAAAACACCAACAACAACACAAGTGACTTTAATGAGGCAAAGACAGAATAAGGCTTTAAAACAGCAGTCTGTTCATGGATAATATTTCTGCACAGCACACACTTCAAAAGCACAATAAATCAATCAATATCATTATCAACATTCACATCCACTCCTAGTCTGTTTTCACCAGTTTTTCTATAAAGAGATAGACAGTATGAAAACTAGATCTGTAGTATGTGAAAAATAGCAGAATAGTGTACTTACTCAGAAAAAAATCTCCAGTATGGATCTGAGTAGTCTACTTTGCATTCTTAATCCCATAATGTGATGGGACCACTGCAGTTGTCATAACAACGACGGTCTGCTTTTTTAAATTGAAGGCAGACAAGAACTGTGGTGGTGTACTACAAAATGCATTACTTTTACAGTACTAAGCTATATCCACCTGGAAGTGCCACCACCTGCAGAGGCCGACTCAACATCTCCAACGGCAACAGAAACACCACAGAAGTCAACAGTGACAGCAAAACTCAACAAACTTAATATTTAAGGGACCCGTTGATGGATGTGGAGAAAGTCAAAGAAAGGAACAGCCTTCAGAGTTCAGAATGATGTAATACTTTGTAAAAGCACACAGTGGGGGAGGAAAAACGGCTTCTTTGTGGGATTATGGTGAATTCACAGCTGGAGAGTGAAGGCGAAATAAAGAGGAGATCACCTGTGTGTCGATGTCACAATTTCTGTGTTAAGAAAGTTATGGTTCCTGAGTCTGAATTAGCGGGCTGCTTTCAGATAACAGTCTGAAACTTGGGTTCATGAATAAGAGGAAGAGTATTCCAGTAACTTCTATCTGCAAGAAGACCAGATTTCTCCACATTCTTCTAATTTTTATTTCTAAACAGAACCCGCTGGTTTATTTTTCGCTTTTCCTCGGTTTCCCCGCCTGGAGTTGTAAATCTTCCAACTTCCTGAGCTTACAGTGGGTGACACGTTCAGGTGCATTCAGCAGACAAACTCGCCTCAGGACAGGAATAATTATTGGAGATCAAGCCGACATCAATCACCCTCCTTTCACACGTGCACAGGTCATCACTTTCTAAATGACCTTACATGCTAAACAGACTCCTGTCACAACCTGTCGCAAGGCTCAATGGAGAGACAGCAGGACAGAGTCAAAGAGACAGAGACAGGGAAATTGACAGGCCCGTTAAGGCTCTGAATGCAGAGGAGATCACACGGACGTGTAAGGCTGCAAAAATACATTAAGGACAGGAGGCGCTGGGTTGTCACGCCGACATCCCCACAATGACCAACAGCGTCACACACAGACAAACACATGTGGACTCTGGAGATGAGCAGCTGGGGGAAGAAGGGGCTTGGCCCAAAAACTTGGCTGTCTGTGCAATTAATTACACCATTCAAGAGAGGACCCGGCTAATGGATCATCCCGGTCCGCGTCCTCTGAGCTCAAGGACAGTCGGTCAAGTTTCCCGTTTACTCAAGGGGGCGTCATCCCTGCCGACAGCGTCCGCTGGTAAATGTGCATACGTTGTTACGAGCGTAAATGCATCAAAACAGAAAGAAGGAATGATAATCTTTTCTAAACAGTGCAAAGGCTGGAAAATATTAAATATCCCAAAAAAAAAAAAAAAAAAAAAAAAAAAAGAGTTTAAAATTTCAACATAAATCTTAACATCTTAACATTTTGTATTCTTGTCTCTTTGCCCCATTCTTTAGTGCTACAATGACCCAATTTCCCCACGGGGATCATTAAAGTTTCATCTCATCTTATCTGCCCCATCCTTCTCCCTTCTCCTATCACCTCTCAGCAGCCCCTCCTCCTCCTCCTCCTTCTCCTCCAACCCTTCGCTTAATTATGTCCCGTGAATGAAGTTCATCTTTCATGTTGCCAGCAGCCGGCAGCGTGCCTCGCCTGTTCTGGGCTATCTAATCATGGCGCAGGGGCTAAACTAAATTTAGACAGTCAGCATGTGACGCCTGGCAGGCCCTAATGGGCACCGACATCGATAGACACGCTGCCGATGGACGAGATGCACTCTGCTCGAACCAGCCGCAACCGCTGTTGGCCGGCGCTGATGTCCTGGAAACCGCTTAGTGTTGTTTTAATACAGTAAAGACCATTCAGCCTTAATCTTTGCAGCGTTTACACTCAAGAATCTTAATCACTGCTCCTAATTTGCATGCGCCTTACAGCAACCTTCAAGTGGAAAGTAAGGCAGCAGTAAGGTGGTGTAAGTAATACAAATGAACAGACTTTTACTAAGACTCAACCTCTTAATGCTGCAGGTTTTAATGACATTTTATCCACAACAGTGACAATGGAGGGTCAAAGTCAAAGGAATATTCTGAACTTTTTTTTTTTAAATAAATAATGACAACAACATTATTTGTCCAGAACTGACGCCTAATTTGTTTGTGCAACAAACTTGATTCAAGTAGATTAGTACAAAGCTCACAAAAACTGATTAAGTTTTTCTGAGACAAATTTAGAGTCGGCCAAAATCTGAATCAGCAAGTGAGACATTTATAGAAATCTCAGCAAGAAAATTATATTTGATGCATCTCTAATTGCTTTCATTGTTATCATCTCACAAAACAACATTTCAGAACACTTGACTGGACATCGATTGAATATTTCTGCTTGCCCGCACTTCATCTTCGTGCTTTTTGTGAACTCAAATCTCGATGCGTTTCCTGTGAATAATCTCGCACATTTCTGGGAAGAAACAACGAGGAAAGCCAACATGGCTCAATTATGACTACACTTTTCTACGCAGTAAAAAAAGTACAGTTAAAGATATCTTTTTGTTTTCTTTACGCTAATTACTGACCTCTTTTGTGCAAAAGTTCAGTGGTAGGGAGAAATATTCAAATGTTCAATGAAATTTTTGTAAGTAAAATCTTGAGGAGAAACTTTGTGGTGTTTTGTGCATCTAATTTTACTTTGATTAAACCTTTATCTGAAGAAAAATCTTTAATGGTTTCCATCACAGATCTCATACATCTTATTTCTTTCTCAATTACACTCCTGCTACACCTGAAAGCATCAACATGGTTCACTTGCCATTATAAAATGATTTGTTCAGTACTCATATTGATCATGTTCCATGAGAGCCAAATTCAATGCCGACATCAATAGCATACTGTTTATGTGACGGTTGTGTGGGAAGAAAAAGAAAACATGAACTCGCTTCATGTGTCGGCAGCGAGTTTCTTGAACCATAAATAATCAGTAAAAGTCTAAATCAGTGGAGCTGCTTTTTGAATATTTCATAGGAAAACCTTCCAGAAAACCCAATTATCAAGTTTGTGATCCAGTGGCATTTTGGTTCCAACAAAATACTACTGACACGGCTTCACAACAAAAACTTTTGGATTGATTCGGGTTTGTCGAAGGCGAACGTTCCATTTCTGACGGAGATCAATTTTTCACACTCGTTTTTTTTTTTTTTTAAATCAGCCTCTAATTAAAAATGATTCCTTCACAATAAAGGCCTTTTAGGACAAACACATTTACATTTACAGCTCTTTTAAAGATCCAAAGATGAAGAGGAAATGTTTAGATCATCACAGCAACAATTGTACCTTTTGCATTTGGGATCCTTCACTAAATGATGTTATTTCAATTTATGTTCGATGCTAACTATATATCTACAACACTAGACAGTTTCATTTCTGTGATGTATAATCTCTGAAGTAGGGCTTTTATTCTTTTCTAGGTGTTGAAATATCTAAGAAGCAAAAGCTCCACAACAAGTGTTTATAACTCTTCAGCTCTCGTTCTGCCGTTATAAATCGTCCTCGGCTTGATCTCAGAAACCCATATGCGCCCTCGGGCAACTCGTCTGATGACTATATTAATGTAGTTTATGTACTCCAAAGAAAGAAATTAATGCAACACGTCACTGTGTAGCAGTTTCAAAAAGTCCATTTCAAAAGAGACCAAGTCAGCTGTGGTCTGCAAAGATTTTGTAGCTACAAGGGTAGCAAACTCTCTGGGGTTGGATAAACAATAAAGGCCTGTCGTTTGGTTAGAACAAAGGCCTGTCATTTGCTTTTGTGGTTGCTGGTGTTTTTTTGTTTTTTCCCTAGTGTAATCTACATGTCCAGATGGCTGGATGACTTTCCCCATCTCAGCGTTGTTAACAGCGCGGCACAGCTGGCAGACGGGTGGGAAGCAACAGAGAGCAAGGAAACAAAGATGTAAAAAAGCTTTGAGAGCAAAAAAGTAAGATGTATGCCACCGAGTCACAGCAACACCGACGCGAGTGGACTTGATAAGACCTGAAAATGGGGGGGGGGGGACTAGACAAAAGGAGCGTCTCCTACCCAGATCTGTGTTGGGGCCTGCCAACAACTGTTTGAACTTATCCAGACGGGACGCCTCCCTCTCCGTCATGGCCGGGGTGCCGGATGTGTTCTGGTCAGCCATGCGAGCCACGAGCGGGATGACGGGCGGCCGGTGGGGTAGAGACCGCTGTCTGTGGAGGGCTCCCCGTTCACCTGCTGCATCTACTCAAGTAAGACAAAAGAGGTTACGTTAACAGGCACGCAACAAATAAAAAGACTGTTCAGGTGTCACGTGTCACATATAGAACCTTGTGACTATTATCTTTCAAGTGTGACATCATGATAACATTTCACAGACATTCATCTATCCATCTGATAATGACTGTTACTTTTAACTGCTTGTTTGGAAACAAGCTCCAAAAACAGAAACATCTTTTCAACCATTAAAGCTCTAAAAGAAGGAGACAAACACATTAATTCAGCCGTCGATGTGCCACATGTTCCCCCAGATGTGCTAAAAGTTCCAGAAAGAGTCACACAAAACATAATTGACTCAACACGGAAACAACAATCCAGGGATGTTGAAAATTTCATGAGGGACCAGCCAACAATTCATCGTGCAGGAGCACAACCCCAAAACATCTACTGCCGGGAGGATTACACAAACACTTAACAGCAATTAAGACGACTGGCGGGATGCCCATTTTAATATCGTTTTCAACTTTTACAGGGACAAATAAAAGCCTCTAAATCTGTTCTGAAGTGCTTTACTTGCACTTACAAAAATTAGAAAATATTTTTAAAGCCGGGAAGCGAGCAGCATGGCTGCAGAGGAACCTTTTGTGTCACTTTAACAATAAGCCCTTATGTAGTGCATTTAATAAGCTACCTGTTAAGCAGGTAATAAAAAGAACAAGTGGAAGGAAGTTTGTCAAGTTCACTTGTTAGAGTGCTCCACACTGATTAGTGCAAACAGAGAGGGACCAAATGTACACCAGGGATTGAGGGTTGCACTTTGTGCTTGTAGTAATAATTACATTTATCAATATTACAGTACTGAATAGTTCATTCGTGTCACCCTGTTTCTTCTGGGTTCTGACAGTTTTTGGTTTTCATTCAAAAACATCGTTCACAGAGTGGCTTAGATGCCTAAGCTATTCATCTAGACTGTTTCTATTCTAATTTTAATCTATTTGAACCATCTCAGAATATTTAAAGACAAGAAAAGACATGTATCATCTTGATGATGCTGCATGCAACCACGTCCATTGTCTCTTCTGTGAGGATACTAGAGGAATAGCCTGGAGGTACTGCGCTGCTCGTGCTATCTGCGTCTACAAACAGCAACAGTCAGAACAAGACATCCAAGCAGGCAGACCGATCACCTGCCAGGCAGAACAACACAAGCCGCCATGTTTACAGGGTAAGACATCGACATCTGGAACTGATGCTGGCAATATAGCAGCAGTGCCCCGCTTTAAAAAGATTAAAAAGAAAATAAAATCCAAAGTAGAGAGGAGATTTGGGTCAGGTCCTTTAAGGTGACACGGTGATGAGGAGTTATGTAATGAGTTCAACAGTTTTATCCGAAGGAAGGAGGAAGTTTGTTTTTTTCCTGCTGTATTTGATGTTTAAATACTGAAGTGAAAGAAGCAAGAAGCGAGGAAACCAATAAAAACATCACTAAACATAACATTTTATTTATTTTTTCAAATACATTTCTTCTTATTTCTTCATGATTTTGTGAGACAAAAATGTTAGAATAAATGTTCCAAGTTAATGTGTTCACTCAAAAAATTTTTGACTTCCATTATCAGACTTTAAGATGTAGTTATAGAAAACACTAACACTTTCAAGACATATTTAAAAAAAAAAAAAAAAGACTAAACTTTACTGAATTTAAGACTTACAATATACCAGTTAGATTTTATTCTATAGTTTACATAAACTCTGCAAGGCAATACCTCAGTAATAACCTAAACATTATAAAGCAGTTTATTAATGAGCTGTGAAGAAGTTTGACTGAAGTAATCTGAGAATTTGTTTTCGGTGCAGAGCATAAACGCAGCATCTGCCATCCTCCGCTGTACTGCATCTGTGCTGCTCTGCTGAAACTTATGGGCTGAATGTGATGAGACAGAGGCAGCTGTATAGTTTAACAGTTTAAACTGCAAAAACAATTAAATATGTTGATCATGGAAGCTTCAGGAACTATTGAGAATCTTTTTTTCTGTATGCAGGAGAGCCAAAGCTTCTTCCAATATCTGAGATGTTCACTGACCTCTCGGTGACCCGATTGGAGCTTCGCTGTGGGACTTGACGAGGCGGGTATCGGTGTACGGGCTGCTCTGAGAGGCCAACGACGCATCTGGGCTGACTGCATCCCCCTGTTCGACCTCCTCATCTTCCTCATCGTCCGCCTCCTCCTCTGCCTTCTCCTCCTGCGTGCCCTCTTCTCTTTGATCCGGCTCTGTGGTGTCATCCTGCCTCTGTCGCTCCTGCTGTTTGCTGTGATTCTCAATCACCTGTTCAGGTCACAGAAAAGCAAAGAGAAAACACTGCAACATTCATAATGTCTGCACACATCCTCAACAATGTGTTCTCAAGGATTCTTAGGTGTGAAAAATGTTGGCCTAGCTATTAAAATAGTACTTTTGATCATGGAAAAAAACTGTAATCCATCCAGAAAGCATTTACAGATTATTACAGCAACAGAAAACATATTTAAAAGGGAAAAACAATCATGAAATCGTTGCTCACAGACAAACAACGGATGGAAAGCTGTCCCAGAAAAAACAAGCTGAACCGTCTAACCGTCTGCTATATCCATTTACCTTATTGGCTGTCTCCATGACGACTTCAATATTGAGGTTCTGTGCAGCCATAGCCAGCAGCTCGTCATCGTCGTCCCCGACATCCCAGGCGTCACTTGTGATGCTCTCGAACTCCTGGAAGGTAGTTGCTTTCTTGGGCTTGCCTGGTGTGGCCGGAGGAGGCTTATTGCCTGCTTTTATTAGACTGCAGGACAGAGAAACACAGTGATTAAAAGAAAAGCTATGTGACAGGGCGAGAAAGGGAAACAGGCAAGAAACAGGGACAAGATATTGAGAGTAAAGAAAACAAACTCATTTATAACCAAAGGGGGAAAAGGTGAGAGGTAAACACATCAAACACTGTTCAGAGAAAGGAAAAGAAATGACATGTTCTGCAGGTTATAAAATGTTTGGACAATAATATCTTAAAGAACCACAGTTGGATCCTTTCACTTTATTCAAAAAGTCAAGCACACCTGGAAACAGGACCACAGCTAGAAACCAGGACCACACCTGGCTATGTTGATGTATTTTTATTAAAGAGAAAAAAAAATCAGCATTTGGGTTGGCTTATATAAGACTTCCAATGTAAAATATTTTAAAAAATCAAATGACTATAAGTACACATACATAAAAAATTTTTTTGACACAACATAAAACACGTAGATCTGCTGTGCTACTAAAAGAGTCACTGACAACATCGTGTTGATGAGTGAGGACGCCAGAAGCTGAGAACCTCCTTATGATATGCTGCCCCCATCTGGTCAGCAGTGGGAATGCTACACAGCGTGACTTTACGGTTGGGGCCTCTCAAAATATTAGTGCGCTGCGCTTCCTCCACTGACTTACAAGCAGAAGAATAGAGATTTAAACATTTATCACAATATGGATGAAAGTTCTGGTCACTAAATTTCCCTTTGACAGAACTTGCATCTACTCCTCTTTGCAGATAACTCCAGATTTGTTTAAGGTGGTTCACTCTGGAGAACGTTCTTTCTATCCCAGAATCTGTGTGCTGCTGCTACAAATGTTCCGTCCTATTTCTTTTTTTTCCCTTTCCAATAACTGAGCTGTGGGTATTGGCCAATACAAAGTACTGATCCAATACAAATGTTTTTTTCTTCATTTTACTTTTTCAAAATAAACTATTATTTTGTGCGTTAACATAAAATAAAGAATGTATATTAAATAAAGATATTTAAATGTCCAACATAAAGCTGGTAGGCTTGTTTGAGAAGGCATGAAATATCTTGAACCTTGAATTCTACAGGTTTGTCCATCATTGCCCTGGTTTCTGCCTTTCTTTAGAGAATTTCTCTCATTTCTGTGATTCTTCCATCTTTCCCTTTGATTTGTTAAACGTTTATTTTATCATGTGAGGCTCCTTAGATGCTGAATAAAGCTATTCGTGTTATTAGGCCATATAATAACTGCAAATGTAATGCTAATGCGAGGTCGCTAGGCCTATCCCACAACGCACCCAGGGACCCCAAACTGTAGTAATTTATAATGCAGTACTGCATAATTTCTTGTGCAGTACTTCAGTATTTCTGATACTGTTAACGGCATCAAAACAACTCTACTTGTTTCAGAAAGTTTTCCTGCGTTTCCCAGACCTCACTGTGGAGGAGAGCACTCAGATCAACTTCCTGTCATAATACGTCATCTTTTTCTGTTTCACTTCCCTCAGGGATGGCGACACATCTGCATCGACAATCTGCTGATATACAGTGGAATCACTTCCTCCTTCAGAGACGGGACGTTGTGCCTCAAACACTGATCTAAGCTGCCACAATACCCTGAATGTAGCAGCTGAAAAGTTCTCACAGTGCTCCCTTCTTCAACTGCTTTTTCTCCCAACATGTCTGGGGTGAATGTGGCCAAAGACTTCAATCTGAACTCTCAGATTGAGGTTTACCCCTGATGACTCTTCCCTGTAAAAGCGTTCATGCTTCACTGCGGTACAATGAACGAACGGAGCAGCCTCCTGCGTTGGTGGAGCTTTCCTGCAGATACTTTACCGGAACACTGGATTTATTTGCCTTTTTGTCCGGCTGGTGGATAGTTTTCTCTGAAACCTGACTTGCTTTTTAACAAATACTGCCATCTGGGCAACTGCTGCCATCAAGTGACAATCCAAACAAGAGGAACAATAGCTCCTGTTGTGTATTAAAAATCATTACACAGTTTCTCAGATCAGCTGAGTAGAAAGCACGCAAGTTACAACATATGCAACAATTGCAATTCAAGGACGGATTCATTTCGTACATTTAACTTGTTTTTCTCTGCTCAATTATGACTAGTGAAACGCTTTAAGAGCAGCTCTCCAACACTTAACCTGACATTTAAAATCTAAAAGCAGAAACACTGTTTTATTCAAACAAGAAAGGTAACAAAACAAACAGACAAAAACTTACCTCTTCCTGTTTTATCATGCAATTAGAGAAAGGAGGATGGGAGAAGGGGAAGGGGATCGAGAATAGAGGGGAAAAAAACAAAAGAAAGGGGCCTGATTTCCAACAACAACAAGAATTATCATGATTAACCACAAAAACATTTTGATACTAACTTGATTCCTTCATAACTTGCAGGCAGATCTGAACTTAAACCCTGACAAATAAGACAAGCAAATTAAATCTAACCCTCTGTGGAAATCAATTTTAAAAAGCATAAAAAGATCATTACTGAGGGATAGGATATGTGTTGTCCTCTAACTGTATTTGTGCATGGGTGTGTGCCTCTAAAAGAGCTAATGGAGACATAATTTTACCATTGTTCTCTTTTTTCCCCCTATATACTAGGCCCAGCACTCATTTCATTCACAACTCTAATCAAACAAAATTTCAGTCTTACTTTGTTCCTACATTTAAAAACCTTTGGGAATAGAAAGCATAAACCTACATAAATAACATATATTATCCTTCTGACGCCCTTAGTTGGGCTTCTGATAGGTTAGATTCAAACTGGGTCTGATCTCAAGCTTTTGATATATATAAAAAAGAAAAAGAAAGAAAGAAGACAAAATAAAAAGGGTTTTTCTTTAACTTTGTGCCACTGATAACCCATCTACCAACTAGAATTTCTGATAAACTCACTTCCTCCAACACAACAACTGAAATAACCATGTCAACTAAACAAAGAACTATTCTGCATAACCATGACGTTTCACACATTCAGGCGCACCAGCGTTACGGGCACATCCCAGCCCATGATGTCACAGTTTTTACATTCGTCACTTGTCAAAAGGCAAAACAAATCCTTCCACATTCTTTGTAAATATGCAGCTACAAATAGAACAGCTATTCAGGTACTTCGGTTGTATAATTAGCTTGGAAAAATACATATGATCACTCTCTGATGGATATCATGATGAAGTCCACTGGGGAAAAGCAGAAGGGAAAAAACATGTTAAATTACTAATCCTATGACATCATTTGATGTCATATTTGATCACATTTACCTTTAAAGCAACAAAGGTCATAGAAAAGTTCAGAAAAAACGTTTCAAAAGTGTTTTGAACTGCAGTGCCAAATGTGTATGTGACACTGTGTACAATGTAAATAAAGCAGAATGCAATGGTTTGAAATTGTCAAAAACCCTCCTTTTACTTACAACACAACATAGAAAATATATTAAAAGTTAAAAGTGAGGAAATGCACCATTGTAAGAAAAAGTTGAATTTGATGGCAACAAAAAAAATAAAAAATAAAAAAAAGTTACAATAGAGCAGTGTTTAGATCTGTATAGCATCTTCACTTTCACCAACTAAAGTTTGTGTACCATTCGATGCAACATAAGGTTCACAAACAAAATCCCACATATTCTGCATTGTTTTAATAGCCAAAGCAGAAAGATACACAGTACTGCCTTTTAACTTCCTGTTTTGAGTCAACTGGAGAAGAATCAGAGGGACGTGAGTCGTTTGACTGCAACAAATCTAACATTAACATTACGTAGGCACTAATGAATTGTTTTACACTGGAATGCTCATTATGTGAGGCTCAGCTTTCCAGTGGTGGCACAAATGTTGGTAAATGGAATAACACCAACATTATTAAGTATTTAAGAAGCCATCAGTAGAAAAGGAACAAGAAGTTTGAGTCAAAGTGGAAGATGGAGAAACCACAGCAGCAAACTCTGAAGTCTAGAGACAAGAAAAATTTTCCATAAGAAAGCCACAGCAATAATGGGTAAAATTGTAGTATGAATTGTTCTGGATGACCAGCTCCTGCAAGTTGTAGAAAATGTTGGATTACTGCTTAACTGGACACTTGGAGTCACAGTGCAGCTGACTTGAGTTGGAAATATATCTGCTCTCCAGAACACAGTACCGACTGTGACTGAACATATGTAAGATAAAAGAGGTTACGGGTCAAAGGTCAAGGTCAAAGTTATTTTATAGTATGTTTAAAAGCAGTCATGGTTGACTGAACCTCTGAAAATAAAACAAAGCACATCTAGCAAATAGAGGAAAAACATAACTAAAGCTCAACCCCAATGGAGTGCCAGCATGTATAACTGGGTTTTCAGCGGAGATTTAAATGTAGCAACAGTTTGAAGTGTTTTTATTTGTAATGGTAGGTTGTAGCAGAAAGTAGAGCCAGCTACTCAAAGAAGGGGTCATCTTTGTTTTAAAGTCTGGACCCAGAAATTCCGAGAACTATCTGATTGGATGATCTAAATGTTCTTCAGGGGTATAAAGATGAAAAAATTCATACAAATGTGATGGTGCCAGCCCATCTAAAACCTTAAAAGAAAGAAATAAAATCTCAAAATCTGTTATAAAATGCAAAGAAAGCCAGTGGAATGATGCCAGTACGCAGGCTCACATTTTCTGTCCGAGTTAAGAACACAAACAGAAGCCGATGGAGACGACAAATCTAAGCCAACATTCAAGGAATCCATTAGTGTGGTTATAAAAAAATTGTTCTACTCTTTCAAAAGTGACATAAGGAACAAATAGCTTCATTTCATCCAACACTCATAACTGGAAGAAGCTAGTTTTGACAACAGAATTCATTAGTTTATCAAATTTAAAATTACATCCAAGATTTTATTAAAAAGATGAGTAAACAACCCCAAAAGGGCCAAGAGGCGCAGCAAAGTCTTCAACCTGATCTGAACAACCAAACAAACCGATTTCTGCCTCTTTCATTTAGATTCAGAAAGTTCAAGTTTAACCAGTTCTTCAGGTCACCTAGGCAGTTCAATGGCAGCACACAGCTCAAGATGTGAAAAAAGAATTAAACAGTATCAAAATCAGCAGTCACATCTAAAAGCACCAACAAAGTTTCCTGAATCAACAGTTTTTAAAAAAAATCATTGAAGACAAACTATTGTGATGAGGCTTAAACCTTAGGTTTATTTTAAAAAGTCTGTAATTAGTTAAAAACAAGTCTCTCAGACTTTAGATAAAAGTGAGAGTTAAGAGATTCGTCGACAATTGAAGAGTTTTTTTTTTTTTAATTAGTTTGCACAACAGCATGTTTAAAACCAGTAGGAACATAATGTAATCCATAAGATGTATTCATCCAAGTTAAAATGTGGGATCCAACAGTGTCACAAACTTCTCAAAATAAGTTTCCTTTTGTCTAGAAGGAAATGTACATATAAAGGAAAATAACTGGGTCAAACTGCTGGGAAATGGCTGGACACAGCAGAAACAGAGGGGTCAGCAAGACCAGTAGGGGACATTCTGAGACCAACCTGGACCACATACATGAAGGTTGACTGGTATTGGATCAGGACTCAGTATTAGCTAATACCCAAAACCCAAGTAACAGATTCAGAATCAGAAACAAAAAAACTTGCATTAGAAGACATCTGTCAACATCAATCTACACACATATCTGAGAAATGAGGAGATGAGTTGCTGCAATTTCAGTGTTTTTGGCCTTGTTCCTCTGCACACAGAGATTTCTCCAGTTTCCCTGAATCCTTTGATATTTTGTATTGCAGATATATTTAAAGTCGAATTCTATGTTGAATGACAGTATTGTGAATTTATTTCACAATTTGTAGAGATAGTTTTGGTCACATTGGGGAACATCTACCCGTCTTTGTAACCAACACATACTGTCTTTATATTCAATCATGTGTCCAACCTGATGCCATTATACCTAAATACTAGCACGATATACTGTCAGCTGTCATTTACTTCTCCAGCATTGTTTTGCCCGTGACCCGGCATTTTAAGAGACTTGTTGCTGCTATCAACGTCAAAAGGAGGATTTTTCTCTTCCATGAAATGATTTTTAAAAAGTGTTATTTTCAGCATCTGATATATTTTGAATGATCTAATTTAAATGAATGAATTAATGATTGCCTATCCAAGGCATTCTGATTACATTTATATTTTACACAGTGTCGACCCTATTTTCAAATTATGGCTTCAGTCTTAAAAAATAATTTGATTAAATAATAAGTGGGCTGTTTTACAATAAAAGGATCCATTTTCAGTGATGATTCACAAAATACATGTGACATTGGCATTTCAACACGTATTTTTATTCTCAAAGGCTTGAAACACAGCAGACTGATATGTCACCTTCTATCCTGAAGATTTCATCAGTTCTTCAGGATAGGCAGTAAAACAAATATCTTCAAGAACAAAAGAAAAATAAGTCAACTCGTCTTGTTTCATGCCTAACAGAGTTACCCTGACCTGGATGACTGAAAGTGTACTGTGGCATGAGTATTTTGAGTGAAAAACTGAGGGGGCACTAACAAGCTTCTGCGAATACCTTTAAATCAACTGACACAGAAGAAAAGCCAAAGTCTGACAACTGCCCAAACTACTCCAACAGGTATCACGGGTCATTTTTCTTCCACTTATGAAGTGAAGATAACTTAACTTACTTGGCATGAAGGAGCGGGTCGAAGGGCGGATGCTGTGCTCCGTACACGTGTTGGATGCTGAGGAAGTGAAGAAGAAAAAAAACAGAAATGAATGGATCCATCTGTGACTGCTAGCTAAGTTACCCTCTTCCTATTCAAAACAAACCACCTGAAACTCCAAGAATGACTCGAAGTGACGGAAGAGGGCCTGGATTTGTGAAAAGAGTGTAGCTACT
The DNA here is from genome assembly GCA_028564865.1 of Zenarchopterus dispar. Classification (NCBI taxonomy): domain Eukaryota; kingdom Metazoa; phylum Chordata; class Actinopteri; order Beloniformes; family Zenarchopteridae; genus Zenarchopterus; species Zenarchopterus dispar. The sequence continues at coordinate 3,764,438 of JAOWBL010000016.1, forward strand.
GTGATTATATCCTGTTGTTGTCGCATTAATTAAAACTCTGTTACGGATTGTTTAACTGTTAGCCGCAGTTAGCAACGCAGCTCTTTTCCAGCTAACTGCAGCCAAGTGTAAATAAGTCTGCGACATTAATGTACCACAGATGCGTGACGGGCTCTAAAGTTGCAAAGTTTGTGCAGTAATATATAAGAGTGTCGATTAAAGCTGAAGTTGAGATTGAAGCTGAGCACCGCTGAGTGACGCTAACACCGAGCTAGCCAGCAACAGAGAACACGTCACTCACCTGCCAGGAACCTTCTCTGCGTTTCTTTTCCAGAACTGTTTTCTGTTTCCGTCACTCGACATTTTCCCCCCCAAAGTCCAATAGGCCCGTAACTGAAACGCCCTAACGCTGTCGCGGTGTCTCAGATGTTTAATTTGTCTTTATTTACACCAGACCCCCTCCACAGAAACTCAGAACGCTGCCATGTTGATACTGCCTGATCGGCGAGTAAGCGCGTCCGTGATTGGCTGGAGAGATGCTTCCTCATTGCGAACCAATCACAAGTGAGATCAGCTGTTGGGCTGCCTAAAGGGGGCTGATGACGTCATGTTCTACTGTATTTTGCTTTGTTGACAGAAGCGAGAGGCTGTCAATCACCGAGGACCACCAGCATCAGAACCAGAGCAAGGGAAAAGTGCCTCTCTTATCAGTTTACGGCAATATAAGAACATATTTTTGGTCAGTAAGACGTCAGTTTATAAGAAATTAGCAATAAAAGAAAGTATATACATGACCTATTAGAACTAGTAAGAAACTGCAAGGTCCTAAATTGTGTTTCATGAACTTATAAAAAAAAAATACTATTTAATTTTGTAAACGAAAAAGTGAAGTCAGGCTTATTTTAGACTTTTCATAAGTGAAAATCTACATGTAGTTGAACCGTATCTAAAGAGGAAGCTTCGCTATGGATCAAAAAAAGAAAAATAAATTTCCTCAAATGTCCGAACACACGCATATTGTCACGCAGCTCGTAGATATGGGAGAAAAAATCCCGAATTCTCTGTATGGTAAGATATGGGATCAAATCCTAACAACATTTTCCTGGAATAAAAGAAGAAAATCTTTTGGAGTTGGTGTATTGAGGAAGGCTACGAATATGATGATGGTCATCATCACTATTATTAGCACAACTACTAGAAGTAATAGCGGTGTTAACGAATCTATTTACACACTATTTCAAAAACATAAAAAATGTGCCCTTTTTGGCCCTCCATCTGATGAGAATAAACAATTCTTTAGACCTTACATCACCGTAGAATAAGTCTACGGTAAGACTCTGTTTGTTACCCTGGGTAGAAATATACACAAAAAAGTTGGAGCTCTCACTCTGTCTGGATTTGCTTTGACCGTAAATGTTAATTTTGAAGTGTCAGTAATTTTATATCATAAAAAAATTACATTGTGTTTATCTAATCTAACCTTATTTATGTTGAATTCTTACTCAGACATTAAAGTTTCAGTAAAGAATACATTTTTGCTTTATACTGTTCTCATAATTTTTAGAATTTACCTATATTTCATTTATCTGTAAGTGGAAAGACAGTCTTTCTCTACAAAAGCTGGCGATGTAAATGTAAAAATGCCAAATACTCCCAGTAATCTTCCTACTAAGAGCGTAGAATCTAAAATGGAACGCTTCATTTTAACAACAAAATTGAGTGAGTCATCTTCGTTATACACGATCTTTGTCACAAGTCCCTCTTCCTCTGACTGCACCGGCCCACCAGCCAAAGACCAAAACACCGGAGTGAACGGCACACGTCCTCTAAATGAGTTTCGTTACGCCACAGCAAAGTTTGGATGAGGACATTTGAAGAGGGTAACCAGGGACAGCTCTGAGCGAGAATATGGAGACTCAGCCTAATTTACTTACATCGACGCTTTTTCTTAAGGACAGAGAGGTAGAAGTTTCTCTCAATCGTAATGTTTTTTCGTGGAAGGAAAGCGAAAAGAGCAGAAAACGAGATTGTGGCGTTTCTGAAACAGGTAAGTCAAACATACAGAGTGGAATTAATTTAATAGTTGTGTGCGTTAATTTGTTGTGCATGTCTATTTTCCTCCACGACTTTTTTCCCCCCTTTTCCAACTTATCAGTTAACCATTGTTCCACTGGGGAGAAAAAGGGAGAAAGGGGGGGGAAAAAACCCATTAACAGCTGTCTTCTCATTCTGCACTTGTTATCAGGATCAGGCACATGTTGAGGAGTCACAGTCAGGTCATGTAACTGCTGTGGTGGAGGTCTGTGTTCAGTCAAGAGCAGGTCACAGATAAGTTTTCAGTCACATGTACTTACAAGCCTGTGGTCCTCATAAGCATCATGCAGGGCTGACTCTTATGTAACATGCTCCTCAGGTAGGTTATTCATTACTGTAACTCATTCTTAAAATGGGAATGGGATTCCTGCTTTAGTGAACATCATATGAGCTCTTTCAGAAACAAAAACAGACTTTAAGTACAGGAATTACCAGGCCAAAAGGAATGAATAAATCCTAAAAATAAAACATTATGATGAACTAAAGTTTTAAAAGATGACTGAAAGAAAGTTGAGTCCATAGAAGTAAGGATTTTTTTCTACTTCTATAAACGTTATCCACTTTTGTCTGACAGCAGAGTACACTTCCCTGATTTCAAACCTTGTCACTGCACATATTTACATAATTTACATTTTACTGAGACCATTTATACCTGATTAGTCCCACATATATAAGAAGTGGCATTGTGATTTTTCCTATTTTATTTCCTGGTGGCCAATCGCGGTATTGCACCTAAAACAATAACGCAACACTAAGAAGCATTTTTTTAATTCTTTATGTTAAAATATCAGTTTCAATTTCATTTGAAGACGTATTTGACTGTTTTTAAGAAGCACAGCATAGCTCTTACAATCTTGTGAAAAAATATTCAAAGAAATGTTGGGTTCCAAAAGCTAATGGACTCTGGACAACTTTCTCCTGGACAACCAGACTAGGATCAACAAGACACCTGGAATTTTGTTAGTGACTGTTGTCATGTTTTACACTAAAAACTTGTTGATCAAAGGTGTCATTAGCAATTCTGTAGCCACCTTGGTTGGTTTGCATAGTGCAGTGGTTCCTAAGCCTTTTCTGGTGGGCCCCCTTTGGTTTATAAGAACATTTCTGCTCCCTACATTTACGGTGGGATTATTTCAAGTGTAGCTGTTTTTATTTATTGTATAACAGTATTATTTGTTGTCAGTGTAATTATGTTCAGTGTAACAGGTTTATTATTTTTTTTATTGTAACATTATTGAACATTACTATCAAAAACAAGTAAATGCCTCTCTGTGCCAAAAGTGTTTTTAAACACATGAACAAGTCTATTTTTGAGAATTTTTGGCTTGGAAGGAAGTTTGTTAGGAAGCAGATTTGGCAATGCTTCATCCTTTGCTTTGTGTTTATCTGGGAGCCCTGTGAAAAACCTGTAAATATGTCTAAAGTATTAATTTTTTAATTCATTCATACCGTGCTTCCCCCTGCAAAGGCTCTGCACCCCCCTAGAAGGAGTGACCCCCACTCTGGGAACCACTGGCATAGTGGATTCTTATGAAACACTCCTCCCCCTCAGTAGTTAGAGCTGGCCAGGCTAATGGGGGACCCTTGGATGTAAGAATTGAAGAAGCTCCTTTAGATTGCTTTACAGAGATATTTTCTTTTTTAAAAACAGAGAACAGTTTGGAGATTTGAAAAGGAATCCTAATGGGGAGCTAGGATAACAGCTACTCAAAGTGTGAGGCTATAAAAGAATTATATTTATAGCAGTTGCCTCCCACTTCAAGTTGAGACTGAGCTAAAATCCCAGTATTCAGTGGCTTAATAGTCTCTGTGTTTTTACTGTGGTTGTAAAACATCCCTCCAAATACTTCCATAGTTTGCATCTCCCAACTCCCATTTAATCCGGATGTTCTTATAGCCCCTCGAGGCTAATGTTTGTTCACCTAGATGGGTTCCCTGGTGTGCAATTACGCTGCCATATCCAGGAGAGTGATTACAGCTGGCACGCCACACTTCAGTTTAAAGCTGCCCATTGACCTTCCTCAAAGTGGTATCAAGTGCCCGATAATAACCTGCCACAAAGACTTCCCTATATTCCATTTAGTGTTCAGCGTAGCTTCATCAAATCCCCCCCAGTGATCACTGTGACAAGAGTAGGTCAGTTTACGTAGGAGTTAGGAACCAGATAAGGACACTTTTGCCAATAAAATGATGTAGCAAGTTTTAACACTGTCTGAAAAAACCCCCAGAAATATTGTCACATAAATCACTTAGAACTGAACTTAAGGTTTAAAGACTAATTGCATTAATCTCTTTGTTCTGGTCTTTTAAGTAGAATTTGATTAACATTAGTTGTCAGTCAAATGTAGTTACTCAGTAACTTTGCTGGCAGCAAGAGTGGTGGGAACTGGAATTTCCCTGATGCCTAAACAAGATATCCTTTTGTCTCTGCTCTTCGACTATCATGTTCACTTCACAAATATTCCACTTTCTCTTTGTGTGTGCGTCTCTGTGTTTACCTCAGATTTGAAGTGGTACACTCTCACTGCTTATCTCTATGTGATAATTCACAATCAGGTGTGCAGTTTGTGCACTTTTGGCTCTTATGGTGTTCTCCTTCCAGTTTAAATTGTAGAAAATAAAAATTACATTTGTGTAGCTTGTGTAAATAACTTAATATTGATTAGATGTTGGAATAAAATGCAAAAATATTGATATTTACAAGTCAGAAAAAATCCATGGATTTGCTGCAGCAAAAAGAAATAGTAAAAGTTAATCATATGAGAATATCATGCAGCCTGACTTGGATTTGACAGATCCTCATCGGCCTACATTTTAATTTTATTTTCGTCTAGCATAGCTTCACTAACATCTAGCTGACACACTAGTGTCAAAACACCACAAGAAATGACATGCATCAGTCTTGCCTTCGTAGTTTGGTTTGTGCACCTTAAGTGGATGTCATCGCTTGATATTTTAAGCGGGCCTGGCCAGACAAGAACATCAGTCATTTAGATGTGTCAACAGGAATACGCAGGGAATTCTAGCCAGGAATGACAACAGTCTGTTATGTAGGCTAAAGTAAGTAAACACAAGCCAGTTACACATACTACTCAAGCCCCCTTGTCTGACGAACAGCAGCATATAGAAAAAAAAGCTAGAATAAATGTGCTTTAGAGAGCGTTTTCCTTTTCCTTCAAATCATTAGCGAGCAGTGCATCCTCAGGCCTTCTTGGCGTTTATTTCACTCACAAATACTTGACAAGTATCCAAAATATAACTCAGGGAGACTTGAGTTGTGAATAAAATACCTAGAAACAGGATATCAGTCAATCATTCTATTTATCTATTTCTGTAGCACTTCGCAGACGAAAATCACAAAGTGCTTTTACAATAAAATGCAGAGTAAAAAAGGTCAACAATAAAATAAATATGCAAACAAAATAAGTTAAAACAACAAAGTCAAGTGGCCTAGTCAACTAAAAGCTGGTTTTAATAAAAATGTCTTCAGCTGTTTTTTTTAAAATTCAACACTTTAATTGTGTTGCAAAAGAAAGTGAAACACATGATATCTAGTTTTATAACAAGTTCTTGGAACTGATAAAAAGTTCTTACCCGAGGACCAAAGTGTACAAGCTGAAGAATAAGGGGTTAAAAGGTCACATATACTTTGGGGCGTGGCCATGAAAAGCTCTAAACATCAGTCCTAAAGTTTTAAAATTAGTGCATTGTTTGACTAGTAGTCAGTGTAAAGAAGGCAAAATTGGGGTTATATGATGTCATCTCTGAGCACCAGCTCAAAGCCCGGCTGCTGCATCCTGCACAATCTGCAGTCAATTTAAAGAATACTTATTAAAACAAGTTTAAAAAGTGTTACACAATATTCTGTCCTAGAAGAAATAAAATGCAAAATCGTCATCATTACTGAGTTTACTTCATGCTTGTATTAAAACCTTGAAACGTTCAGAAAAGCCACAAAGCTACATGATTTTGTGAGAACTGATCTGTAATGTCTAAAAATTGGTACCAAGGCACAACTATGCTAATACTTTGCTATTATTTATGTCAAAAACTAGCATGTTAATGTTGAGCCCATAACTGTTTAATGGTTAGCATGATAGCATGCATATTTAAACTTATTAACTAACTGTAGATGGAGTTAAACATTTCTATTCACCTAACATTGCTTTAGCTTGTTAGCATGCTAAACCAAGCTGCTAGCTTAGTCTAGCTGATGCTAATAAACATTTTCAGGAATTTTCTGAAGAATTGAGATTTTTACTTGATGAATCTCATTTAAGTTGTAGTTTCAACCTGTCCAAGAAAGAAATGGAAATTTTATGGAAATCAAACCTCATGGCATGACGTGACGCAGTGCTAGTTAGGTAAGTTTACTTTTTCTGCTAGTGCATATTCCATTGGGGGGAAAACTGTGACACTGAAAAAGGACACAACCTTTTAATGTGTATTTGTACCAGTGTAAAAGAAAAAAGTAATTGCTCTAAATTTAGATGAAACCTCAGTAGATAGGGGAAGTCAGGTGCATCATTCACTGGGCCAGAGATCCAAGCAGGCTGACCAACACTGTCTCTGTAAATTAACATAAAAAGTAAACCAGTATTTTAAATCTAAATGAACAACTATACACACTAAAACTCTTTCCAACGTGATATGGCAGTTTTATGGTTGTTCTCCTGCTATGCCTTCCACCTTGGTTATTCTCTTTTCCCCATCTGTTTGCCTAAGTATTGGCTCGACAAACACCATTGTGCCTGGGAGAAATCCACATGTCTTGTTTGACAGCTCACTGCCATGTGTACCCAGGCAGATCTGTGCTTTGTAATCTAAAGCTGGTGCTCAATGCACAGGCCTGTCTGTGTGCTGAGAGACAGCTGCAAAGGGAGGGAAAGAGCTACAGAGAAATGAACACTGCCAGGAAACGACAGCTGGAGATTGGGTAAGCTCTGCAGGTTTTATGCTGCATCACTAACTGCATTACGGGACCTTTTGCTGCATTGATTGCAATTATTTACCCAGGGCTTGGGTAATAAGAACAGGGCCCCTGAAGTTAATTACACCTGCATGCTGATATGTTCGTGGTTTGAAATGTAATTCTGCAATTTTAATATCCATTGCATCCATTATCTTATCCGTTACACTCATGTTGAATGTCATTTAATAAACAATATATTTGGCGCTTTAAGACATAACAAGATTGACAATAAACAAAAAGCCACAAACACAAGCATTTCCTGAAGCTTTCAGCAACTTGTCTTCCAACAGTGTCAGAACCAAAACCGCAGTAACAGTAAAGGAATTGCAAACTGATCCACTGTGTACAGGGAGGTGTGCAAAGCACAAAAGCAGAATATGAATATGACAGCTTGTTGCTGTCAGAGGAAGCTAGGCGCTGCATTCTCAGAGAGAGTGCACGCAAAAAAAAAAAATAAACACAAACTGTCTTGTGCCAGTGGAGGACTACATGAGACATGATACGTTACGATGGAAGTGATCGCGGTTGACGTAAATCTGTCATGTACGTCACTTTGTTTGGCCTTTGAGCGGATGAGAGAGCCATTGGGTCACTTTAACCCTCAAGGGTGTGATGAGGAATGCAGATCCCACACCGATGTGAAGCAGTGTGTAAGCGAGCCGCATCATCGGTGGAATCTTGTCAGATGGGATGCCGCCCTGTTTTAGGGAAAGCAGGATGAGCAGGATTAAAATATTTTGAATGTGTGTGGCTGCACACAACACAAACTGTTTGGTTTGTTCAACTCTGGTGAACTGAAACAAGAAATTCCAACTTTCTACCAATGGCAAGAAGTCTTTTCAGAGATGACCTTTGAGAAGTTGATATTCAAACAGGGGATCTGCTATGTAGTTATCATTTTTTAAAATTGTTTTTGATTAATCTGCCCATTATTTTTATGCCTAAATGCATTTTTAGTGCAAAATGTCAAAAGGGTAGTGAAAAATGGACTCCACAATTCATCAGAAAAGTTTTGCTTTGTCTCTGCAACACTCCAAAATATTCAGTTTACTTTTGTGTGACATCAACTGACTGAATTGTTGCCATTCCAGTTCCAGCTCTGCGTGCATTGTAGTGGTTACGTCAGTAGCTGCAGTAGTTCGCCACATGTAATGGTGTGTTGCCATGGGAACATAATATTTCAAACACTGGCAGTACAAACTTTGACTTGCAAAAAAGGGTATCCTCAATGTTTTCATTTCAGTTGACAATGCAGATTACTGCCAAGTGTTTAATATTTAGAAGCTGTAATATGTTTAGCGTGAATGTTTCTGTCTGAGGTTTGCTAAATCTTTGTTGGGAAAAAAAAACAAACAAACGAACTTGCTAGTCAGAGGCAAGCCAGGAAGTGAAGAAAGTTGCAGCTCTTTGACTGATCACTAGGAGCCTGTGGCTCAAAGTGAGTCGATCTCTGTTGACCGCCATATTAATTTCTCCAACTTTGCAACAGAAATAAACATATTTCCAGCCTACTTCAGAAAAACAGTTATGTTTTCCATAACTAGCTTTCACATCTATAACAACTATATATAGTATATATATTAATAGACAACTATACTATAATATGGTTTGTTGTGTTAATAATAATCATATGTAATAAGAGATCACTGCAACCAGTTAGGGGTTAGCCTGAAAAGGTTTGGTGAAGCTTAGAAAAACATCTTGAAGCAGCTGTTCTCACTTCTATTTGAAAGCGGCAAGCCAGAACTAGCCAGAATTTTCCAGTTGGACAGCCTTCAGCTCATCTTCTATGTCTTGCAAGAGCTGGGCCTTCCAGTTGATCAACCTTCACGAGACCATTTCAGAGCTCTTAAAAGTTGACTCACCAGACCAGAAGCCAGTTAGTAGCTGATTTGGCTCCGCCACATTTGGTTACCAGTTGCTTGGTTGCCTCGACTTGTAAACTTGGTCAGCCCGCAGGTTCCAGAGGATCTTCGCTAGTCCTCATTTCAGCTCTGGCTGTAATCATTTTAGATGTTGTTTCAGCATCTGAAATGATAATGTTTGAACAGATTTCATCAGATTTAAACGTTACCATCATAAGTTAGCTAGGAAGGTAATATAGCTAACTTGTTGTAGCTGAGCCAAGACTGATGAGAACCATTTGGGTTCCAGTCTGCTCATTCCACCCATTTGCCCATTTTGGATTACCTGAGGTTCTGCAGTATCAGTCCCTGCGAATATGGAACTGTGCAGAGAGACAAAAAAGATGAAGACACCCTTCAGGAGACTTGTGGGTGACATCCCAGGGTTCTTTGTCTAGTTCTTTTTATAGCATCTATGTTAAAACCCTGTAACCAGAAAAACTGAGATGTTTCACTCTCTTTACTGAACAACTTAATTATATTCAGAAAATAAAAGTAAATCTAGAATCTAATACCAGCAGCAAACTCAAAAAATTGTAGGACTTTGTAGTCTTTTTAGTTCCTTGAGAAATGGTATTTGTTGTGGTTTTATAAGAGGAATATGTGGCCACTCTTGCTCAATATAACTAAATGTAGTCTGTGGTTATGTTGTCTAATTCTTCTTGATGGTTTTCAAATAATTTTGAACACCACGCCAGTCTGACATTCAGACTGGCCAGTCAAAACACACACACTGTGCCTCTGAAGCTTTGCTGTTGTTAGTCACAAACAATGAGATTTGGATTTATTCTTCTGAAATAACCACTGATCTCCTAAAATAAGATACTAGAATACGTCTCTCCACTAAATTCTGGTGCATCAATAATGCCTTCATAGTTATCTAAGGGGGCACAGATGCACCCTTGTACCACCACAGATGTTGGCTGATAACCGCCTGGATGGTTGTTCTCCATTTGGCATGTAGAACATAACATGCATTTTTTTCCTAAAAGCAAGACAAATGTTGACTAATTTGATTAGAGAAGGCCGTCTGTTATGTTAATGAATAAATCACCTAGGGAACATAATAACTGATTTCTTCATCTCCTCTGAAATCTGGCTCCTCGATTTGATCTTGCGACATATAAAGTGACATTATTTTTCTGTTCTCCCTGAATGTTTCATGGTATTACCGGCTGAAGATGATGGACAGTTCTTGATTCTCTGGTGAAGTTTGATTCAAGGTGGTTCATCATAACCCATCCTTACTCAGAAAGATTAACCCTCTTTTCGATTCTCCTTTTACACCCAAATTCTGACACCCTCACCTGACACCAAAACTGTTCATACTTTCTTTGTATTAAAGGCCACAAATTGTTGAATTTGTTTAAAATTCCTAAATTTAAGGTTGGCAAGGGAAGACACTGAAATCTATTTCCTGTGTATTTGTGTCTGATAAGAGAAGAACAAAATAATGCAATATTAGATGATATTTTCTGCACTTTATGGTTTGGTAATAAAATCAAAACATCTTCAAATATTAATGTTAATAGTATCCTGGCAATATTGCATCTCCTGCATCGTATTCACATAAAATATTTTTGGACACCAACAGGTTAAATTCTGCTCTACTTTTACTGAACTTGTGTGTCAAAGCTTCTCTTCATAGCGCTCAAATTACAGGACAGATCATATTTCAGCCTTAACAGATTAATCCAACTGACGTAAGCTCTATTATGTTAATATAAAGATCTTTGTTCGATTAGCTGAATGCTGAATTTCTAGTCTTTAAAGCAGTCCAAAGGTCACTTCAGTGGCCTTTAATTTAATGCTTTGATCCTCGAATAGTATAAGAGAGTATTAAAAGAAAATTGCCCAACTAATTTAAGTCTCTGTTACTAGCAGGTCCAGGCATTAGGCATCCTTATTCTCTACAAATTAATCAGAGCCGCTAAATAGTGAGAAACCTGTGTGAATACATTGCATTGGTGCAGTGTTATTGCCACTTCAAAGTCGTTTTCATACAAATCACATTCGCCCATTTACACACACTTAAACCCAATGACCAAACAGAGCTGGGGGCTGAGTGAGGTCCAGTTTCTTGCTCAAGGACCCGTGAACCAAAGGAGCTGGGGAATGACCCACTGACTCTCTTGGTACACAGCTGCTCATACACCACAGCTTTCTGAATTTTTACTGGAAGCAAAAATTTGTGAGCTGATCCTCTCCTTGCGTTACAGATCTCATTATAGTGCAGATAATAATCCATCTCACATGGTGCCAGTGGAAACCAGTGGCTCCCTGAGCCCTGAGGATTTGGCTGTTTTAGGAAAGGCTCTGAAATTTCCAGAGCTAGAGATTATATTCACACTCGGGGCAAAGAAAAACAAAGCCTTTCCCTGAACGTGAGTTCCAGAGCAACAGATCACAGCAGCGTTAGTAAGCCATTGTAAACGTGTCCACTTGTACTCGTTTCAGGAGATTGTCTCTTTGAGCTTGTCCTAATTCCCAAGGCAGCTAATTTAAGCCTCTCATGGGAAGAAGACCGAACTAAACCCAGATATTTGTATCCTCATTCTCTTTGTACATCCCTGTGTTGTAAACACCACATTCAAACGGATCGACCTACATGTGCCGCCCTTAAAAGCCAAAGTCTGGACAGGATTTTGTGCTTCAAAAGATTTGATCTGAATTAAATTAAAGTCTCTACAATGAAGTGCAAAGTCTATTCTTTAATTTGAAGGAATTTACATTAATGTAAAAAATACCAATGAATGAAAAAGATGTTTTGAAAACATCAAGGCCAAAATTCAAGTTTTCAGAGGTAAGTGGACAAACAAAGACAGACAGTTTGACAGAGGTCAAATAAAAAATTTTTGACTTTAGGGTTAATATGTTATTTCAGAAAATAGGAAAGAGCTGGTCTGGCTGTTTGATGGACACACATAAGGGCCTTTATATACAACCTGACAACTTCCTGCACTGTTAATAAAATGTTTGTGACCTGTTTTGGTTAAAAATGCTGCAAAGATATGCCACAAGAGATCCTTCTTAAGCCAGGTTTTTATAACTGTGTTCATAGCAGCTGGTTTTTGGTTGTATTTGATATATTTGGATATATTTGGATACTTTATTGTTGATTTGGTGGGTTTTAAATGTTTTAGCTGAGGTTGGGCTGTACTACACAAAATAAATTTGACTGTGGAGGGACTGGAACTCTCTCTTCTCCAGGGTGTGCCTGTTTTATGTTTGATCGCACAGCTTTGTGTTTAGATGCAAACATAACCACCAAAATGAACCTTGATTCATGTTATGATGTATAAGAGAGTCTATAAATCACCTCTTTTTTTTTTTACCTCACACTTTTTTTACACCAATTTGGCAGAAAACATTTCACTGGCAATTTTATTCTATAATTTTTCCATGTTGTCTGTTTGCAGTTCCACTTCTGACAGCAGGCCCAGTTTTATTGTAAAATATGCTGAACTGATCCAGTTAAAAAGATTGCATCACAGATAGGAACATTGCATAATGTGATGGACAGTTGGGGGGTCTTTAGACAAATCAGTCAGATTGAAGATCCTTTGTCAAATGTTTAGTAACACATCACATGAGTTAGACCATAAACATGATCTTGCTCATGTGATGGGTCACAGAAAATGATACCAGGTCTTTTTTGTTTGTTTGTTTTTAGTCTATGGAGCTGAAACAAGGTCAAAGGTGACGTTTTATGTGACTGCTGCAAACAATACAGAGAAAAAGGGTAATGACAGAAGTCTTCTTTAAGTGCCATTCACATATACTATGAATGCACGTGCTACTGTTAATCCTACTGTATTCATAATACAAATGTGCTTGTATGCAATTCTCAAAGTCTAACTGTTCAAGTTAATTTGAATGGAAACATGACAACTACAATGGGTTGCATTATAAAGAAGAATTAATATTATCAATCAACAAACAAAGAAAACTCACTGGAAATAGATGCACTGGGTAATCTTAGTTATTTGTTACTATTTTTATTTCATTTCTTAGAATGTAGCCAGAAAAAACTAAAGGAGCAACATACAGTGCACCCGGTGTTCTATAGTGTGTTTTGACAACACACGAACTGCACACTGCAACTTGTGTAGCTTTGCAAACAAACCTGCACGAAACACAAAAGCAAAGCAGAGGCCCGACCATTACTGTTACCTTCGAAGTGTTGGCACAGAAATTAATTTTCCATCGCCTTTTGTCTGTTTTGCCAAAAATCTAAACACAGTCCAAACATCAACACATACTTGTGAAAGCTAGTGAACCACATTTTTCTCCTGATGTAGTAATTGTTGTGTGATTCTATGTATTAAAAAAAAAAACAAATAAGATTAAAAAAACAACATAGTCTCTTTAAAAAACAAGTCCATATAGAACTTTCCAGTTTAAGAAAGTGCTGTATGAAAGTGTTTGAATGTGGTTAGGCTTGTAGAGTAGGTTAGGCGTTCTGAGTGGTCAAAGTAGAAAAGCACTGTTTGAATACACTCAATTTACCCTGTGGCATAATCTCAAAATATAGTTATTTACCCTAAATATGCTCATAATAGCATTTACAGTGACCAAACAGTTTCATTTCATTTGACATAACCTTTAGTGATTAATAAAAGCCTTCCTCAGCCTCATTTCTTTAATTGAAAAACTTTGTATCTCTTTATTTAGGGCAGATGTTTGCAGTCTCTGTTTAAGATGTGATACATCAGGATTTTGACTAATATGTATATTAGTTGCATATCCCTGCTGATCTCTGTAAGGTTGTTAGAAAAATGTTGCACACATTTTATAATACTATAACCATTTTGACAAGCCATTCACAAAGTGTTTTACAGGAAGTAATAATGTGAGTTTAATTAGATGGATGTTCACAAGATTGCAATCACCTTATAAATATATAAAGTCGTGCTGAAGAGAAATGTTTGAAGAAGCGATTTGAGGAACAGTGTGCCCCTGTTCATGAATTGAGAGTTAGAGGGTTCATATGAAAAAGATTTAGTGTCATTTTATCATAAACTGTGACTTGGGAATAGCTAGCAGGGTGCTACCTGTGGATACTATGAAAGGGCTCAGTCAATAAGTCTGATATGTGTTTAAGGCTGTTTAAGGCTTTGAAGGCGAGCAATAAGATTTTAAAGACCTTTTAAAAAATCTAACAGGTTGTCAATGCAGGAAGGCAAGCACAGGGTGATGCTTTTGTGCTTTTTAGTCTTGCTAATTAGTCTTGATGCAGCATTGTGAACCAGCTGGAAATGATAAAGGGAGCCCTGACTGAAACTGAGTTCAGTTCTTTACAATAGTTAAAGTGTGCACATTTTATTAGTCACCATTTAAGACATTAAAGACGCAATGACTTGCCAAGTTTAAAAGCAACAGGACAAAGAATTTTACAGCTCACGCAGACTGAGGGCCCACTTGGTATCACTGAATTGACCATACATGTTGAATAAGGAAATTTAGGGTTATTGCAAGGGAAATTGTGAGATCTGGGAGGCTTTCAGTTCTTTTCTTTTTTTTTTTTTTTTTTTTTTTTGACATGTGCATTGGACTGTCATTTTCATAACTATGATAATGTACACTGTGTTCTTGAGTAACCCAGAAAAGTGGTATCATGTAAACAACGGGAACTAGGACTGACCCCTGGGGTACACCACAACCCTGCTGAGCTAAGTTATCTCCACCCATCCATTAACCTCCACTTATCAAGAGTTTGAGTCATCGAGGGACCTCCTAAGCAAAGAGGCCTAGACTTTTCTCTCGAATTCTACCTCCCCCAGCTCTTATGGAATAAGATAAGATAAGACAATCTTTATTTGTCACATAGCCTGAGGGAAGAAATTCTTCCTCATCATCTCAGTGGCAGTCCTCAAGCAACAATTTTCTTGGATACCAAGGCATTCCCTGGGAAATTACATTTAAAAATATAATTCAAACTTACTTTATTAATCCCTGAAGGAAAATAATTGTTGCAGTAGTCATTATTTCATTATTTAGTTCTCTTCAGAAATTCATTGTAGAGCTTTATTATTATGAGCAGGAAGGATCTTCTGTAGCAGCCTGTGTTGTAGTGGTTTTGAAAAAGCCCCTGACTGAGAACATTCTGCTGCTGAATCGCTGTATTGTGAAGAGGATGCTCTGTTATCAATTAACTTTATTTTGTGAAATATCCTCACCTCATTTGGGGAATTCCCACCAGCATAGGCCTTCTTCCAACTTGACAGGCCCTAAACACCTGCCCACGAAGGCATGTAAGGGGCATACAAAACAGATCCTAACCACCTCAATTGGCTTCTCCCACCCTTCTCACCCAAACACCTCGCAGAGATGACTTGATTTAGCTGCATGTATTTGCAATCCCATTGTTTTGGTCACTATTCACAATTCATGACCATTGGTCAGGGTAGGAACATAGATCAGCAACACAGTATCTTGCCTTTCTGCTCAGGTATCTGTGGTTGAAAGCAAGATTTAGATGTGAAGGTACAGGTTACCCTTCTTTAATCATGATGGAGGGGTTTGCATGCCTGAATGATCTCAAGAGCCATGTTGTCAATAGCAGTTGCCCCACAGGGCAAACTGGTCTTGGGAGATAAGCTAGACTAAGGGCAATTTGATGAATCCATGTATGTAGTGAAAAGTCAAGACCCTACTGTCCCTCACCTGGACTAGGAATGCCTGATGAAGGTCTCATCAGCAAGTGCTTGGTGGCCCTTACCCATGTAATCCTGCAGGGCTCAGTCCGAACAAACCACATACATTTACCTTCCTGTGGGCTTGTCACCTGAAGAAAAGGCTACAAAGGTTGGTTGTAATGCATTTTAGCCAAAGTTGTGGGCCTTGACGAGCTGACTCTGGGCTGCAGGAACTGTCTTGGAACATAAAGTTGTTCTGAGTGATGTAAAAGTTTCTGTTGAAGAGGTATGAACATGATAAATGCAGAGCTGAACTCTCTGGTCCAATTTAGGAATGTAAACACTGCAGGAAGATGCTATGAACAACTATATTAAAGGCAGAACTTCAGTCTAAAAGAACTCAAATCTGCTCTGTCTTCACTCAGCAGTAGGTTATTGATCACTTTAACAAGTGCTGTCTCAGTGCTATGAAATTCTCTGAATGCATGCTGGAGACTTAAAAATGCTGTTTATACACACACACACACACACACACACACACACACACACACATATATATATATATATATATATATATATATATATA
>JAOWBL010000016.1:3780710-3820691 GCA_028564865.1 Zenarchopterus dispar
TATTAAAAATAACACATTAAGTGTTGGCAAGCAAAAATGACATGCTTGTTTATTTGTATATAGAGCAGGAAGACCAGATCCGATCACTGGGTATACAAATTGCTTTGTGATCATATTTCTCAGAACGCATGTTAATGCAAGGTCTGAAGGGATTGATTTTCAAACTGAATTATTTAGTGAGAGTGATAAATGCAGTAATATCAAGAATCACCAAGATGACAAAAAAAAAAAAAATTCTCATAGGATCACCATGTTATAACAAAAGTTATTGGCTTCATTGGTATTTTTAACAACACAAGTTTTTCTTCCTGCTTTCATAATCTTTTTGTTCTTGTGGCAGAAACATGTGACTAACCTCTTATACCATTTTAACATGTTTTGAAGTAATGATTTACTTGCATTTTGTCTGTTTGAAAAGAAGCTGAGCCAAGAGGAAGATATTTATTACTTGAAAATAATCCAAAAAAAAAGTATTATTCACACTTTCATTTAAACACTTTCCTTGTGAGTTCTTTTTAAAGGTTGTCGTTCTCAGTAGGAGCTGATTATACGTTTGATTGCCTTTTAGCTTTTTAGCTGCCAGCTTTACTCGTATCATTTTATTCCTGATTTCATTTAAATGTAATTTGGAGAGCATGTATTCTTTTCTTTAATTAATGGCTCTTTATTTGTAATATTAAATACTGTTTAGTGAGTTTTTTTTTTTTTTTTGAACACCAAGTAATTTACCTTCATTGTAAGACAGTCAAAAAGTTTAGTGTTTAATCACTGGTAACAAAAAGCCTCACTGCAAAACCCACCACAGCTTAGAAGCAGAAAAAAACATGGGTTTATGGTTTTGTTTCTCTGTAAATCTCTGCTTCTACCATCTGAATATGATTTGTAAAATGATCAATAAAAGAATCAGTGTTACTGCCAGTCATCTAATGATGTGGTAAGCGGCCACATTCCTCCATCCCGGGACAGAAAAAGAAGCTTGAGCTCATTAGTGGCCTTGTTTCAAACCTCACTTGGGCACATTCTTGTTGTTTTAGCTTTTGTAATATGAGAAGTAATGTCAACAAATCCCAACACACTGAGAATAGATGATGCTGTATGTTGATCAAAGATCTGCTGTCTGGCTCAAAGGGTTTTCTAGCTGTAGTTGTAAGATGCTGCCGCCATGAATCCATTCATGCACTGAGGATTCAAAGAGCAGAAAATATCTTTTTTTTAGGGCAGAGCTAAAAAGCATTGGGAGTCCATTGTTGTCCCAGTGATAAAGACTATCTAATGGACAAGATGATCTGACTGGCAAAACAGTTCTTGGGGAAATGCAGATAAAATCTGGAGCGCCTCTGCTGAGGATATGCCTTGTGACAGTTCTTTCCTCTGAATATGCCAGCGGGCTACTGCGCTCGAGTAACTTAAGGGGAATAAAACATAGAGCATCTGATAGCGGAACATCAGTGAACATCTGTGTGCACCAGTTATATCCATTCAAAGTGAGCTGCCTTGTACTGAGCAGCTTTAAAAGAATCAAATGGTTGCATAATGTCGCCGTTTTTAGCCTCAGAAAAAAAAAAAAAAAGCACAGGCACTGCAGGGCTGTCAGGAGCAATTGCAAAGTGTTCAGATGTGATTATGAAGCTTAGAGGAAAGGAAGCAAAGGCCAGATAAGTGATATTCATAGAAAGTCAGAGAAGCCAAGAGGGGGAGCTCATCTTCATACTCATCAGTGTGTCCGCCGCTGAATGACAGGCCTGATCTCGCCTGTCACGCTTCTGTGAGCCAGCTCAAAACATCGCTTCTTAGATTTCTCTCTCTGCTCTCCCCTCCCGCTCACTCTCCCTGTCTTTTATCAGTGGCAGTAGCTCCGTATTACCACTTGAAGATGATCAAAGTTGGGCAGATAGGTCTGAAATTACACCACGGGGGCGCAGAATAAGAGAGATAGAGCCTTATTACCTCTCAAGTTGAAAGATTTAATATCAAACCCAACATTTCTCACAAGGCGGGCGATGCTTCTTATCCTTCATTTGTTGGCTGAAGAGAGCTGATGATAGCCCAGAGCCCGGGGCTATCCGATTAGTTAACTTTATGACTGTAACGTCTCCTCGCCTCTGCCTAATAGAATCATTCAGCTACATTTGCCTTTCTTGGTTGCAGTTGTGAAAGACACTTAATTCAGACCTTTTATGACTGATTTCATTTATGAGCGATATATAAACTGGAAACGACAGCATTGGTTGCATTATCTTCATCTAGAGTCTGGCAACGGTCTCCTTCGATTATATGCAACACATAAAAGTTGAGGTATTTTATCTTCAGATCTGAACAGTTTTTCACCTGTGATGGTTTGTACTACCCAATCTCGAAGCTGTAATCGCAGATTTACAGGGTGGAAAATATCAAGCTTCCAATTCACTTTCTAGCTACAGAGGTGGAAACGGTTTCAGAAGATGAAAGGCAGTTATCCAAATGGGTCAAGGGGCCACACGAGCTGATGAGCAGAGAGAAAACTTTAATATACCTGAACAATATCTACAGAAAATGTATTGTGGGGAGTTTTCTTTCAACAAGAAAAGAAAAGAAAACATCCTCAGGTAAAGAACAACACATGACATATCACACTTAATATTTAATAAAAAGTGAGCCAAACTGCAAAGAGCAGTGTGTGATAAACTAAGTTCGCTTCATAATTCATTAGCTTGTAGTGCCACCTCTGTAAGCAAAATCATGAATTAATCATTACCTATCTGGCCTTATTAGCATAGCTTCAGTGTAGCTCTGGTTTGAGTGTTGCAGGAATGATGCACATCTGTCAGCTCACACTTTGGCTGAAGCACGGCAACAACCTGATCCTTTTTTCTGAGTTGGCACCATTATGCTGGATTCAGCCTCACAGAATTTTATCTCTGTGTTGTGTATTTTTCTCGATGTATATCCAGTTTACCAATGGATATTAGTAGAAATGTTTTCCAAAAAGTATTAAACAGTGTTTTTTTTTAAAATCTTAAATTTTATAGATAGTGTTGATATTTTATCATCTTTGTGCCAAAAAATGGATATCCTCTCCTATTAAATTTCCAAAAATTAGATATCCTCTCCTTTTAAATTTCTTAGAATCCATGGCTTTGAATAATAGAAATTTCCTTTTCAAAATTATTTTAAAATACTAAGAAAAATTTTTTTTTTTAAATCCTGTAACACTAATTTCCAACTCTATTGGGTTATTTTGGAACCTTATCAAACCGGCTTTGCCTGATGTACAGTTAAAAAACAATAATAATTTTTGCTCTTTGCACAAGGACATGTATTTGGTTATCTCAAGGGATTTTTAACCAAATCAAAAACTCAGACATAACAGCTCTTATACTTTGTTTAAGCTAGTTCTTTATGTTATTTAGTGAGCTATACAGATCTTTGGGTTAGTATGACATCACAGTTCCAGATTAGAGTAGTATCATTCAGCTTCTTCGTTTTTGTTTTAACTTCACATCAAGTGCATCATACAAAATTTAAAGTTTTTTTTGACCTAAGGATCTCAGAAGACATGTCAATAGCAGCTCGGGAACTTAGGTTTTAAAAAAGTGGGGTATATGTCTAATATCATCCCAGCTTTATATCCCGTCTTGGAGAAGGTTTTGAGCAGCACTTCCTGTACTGTATACTTTCTAAAGCACACCGTGGGGTAGAAAATTTTCGGTCCATTACGTCCCCTTTATCATGCCAGTTCCAGTGTACCTGTTCCTAACCATCCCTTCTTGTGTTTCTATTCATACAGGCTCAACTGATTGTATCTGCTTTGCCACAGTGGGAACAAACGATCCGGTTACTTCTGCGCTGCACATCATTGTAGGTGAGTGGAAGTGGGTGAAAGGCTAAGAAACACTACCAGTATTCGTTCTTCATCTCAGTGCTCTCGCCTGAGTTTATCAGTGTTATGTGAGACGTATCAGACAACCTTTGAACAATTGTAACTACAGCTGTTAGTTTGATCTTTGTCTTTTTCCATATACCTGTAAACAAAAGGGTACTGTTTTTTTTTTTTTTCTAACAGGTGACTCCCAGCCAATGGACGTGTGTTCAGTTCACCACAGTGACATCTTTCTCAAATACTCTGTCTCACTGCTTGGATACGGTTTCTATGGAGATGTACTGGCAGACAGTGAGAGAAAAAGATGGCTTGGTCCAGCCAGGTACGACCTCTCAGGTATGTAAGCCATCATTTTCAGGACTCATTGTCCTTAAATGTTTACTGACCTCTCATTTAATTTTTTTAACCAGGAGTCTGTTTTGCAACCTGATGATCCAGCTTAGCGTTCAGACTATGAAGGATTAAAAATATAAATCTTATAAACAGCCTCAAGTTGTTGAAATTCAGTCTTCTAGTGTATATTTATGTGGAGAACAAAAACTTCACCGCCACAATTTATCCCCCGGCTGGGTAACCAGTAAAAACCGGCAGTTATAATGTGTTTAAAAGGAAAGGCACCTACGTCTGGATGCAAGATATTAAATCAGACTAAATTAAACTGGGACCTGGCTGAGCAGGAGAAAACAGTCCAGTCACAAACAGCCTCTTTTTTTGTTTTTTGTTGTTTTAGCATAAAGGCTATTTGTGAAGAACCTCTGCATTTGGTTTGATAGAAACAAAGATACTTGTGGACTTTTTTTTATCAGCTGAAACAACCTCTATACTTGTTCTAAGCAAAATTCCATTATTCAGCTCCAGATTGAACAGAACTCTGCTGCCAGACTTTAACAAGAACCCAGAGAAGTGAGATCATCTCACCTGCTCTGGCCTCCTCGCATTGACTCCCAGCATGTTTTACAATGGGGATTTCAAGTTTTCAATTGATTTCCTACTATAGACTTCTCCAGCACTCCGTGGCCTCTCACCTTATTTATGTGACCTCATCACCTGTAGGTAGACTCCGATCCCCAGGCAGAAGACTTTTGTTTGTTGACCAGACTGAAAAGCAGAGGTTAAAAAGCGTTTTTGTTCAAAGCCCCTAAACTATGGATCAGTTCAGGAGTCCATCACTTTATTAAAACTCTCCTTAAAACACACTTTCACTTGAAATCTAGTTTTTTATTTAATTCAATGAAATCTGGTGATTTCATGAAGCTGTTTTTCAGCTGTTTCAAAAAGTGCTACATAAATCGACATATCGCTAAACTTAGAGTGAAAATATAGACATGTATTTATCGCAACAACATTTATCAAACTATTGATCAATGATAACCTGAGCAGATTTTACAGATTTTGTCACCTTTGATCTTTTTGGACAAAAAGACTCATTTATGCTTGTAAGAAGAAGGGTTATATTTCAGCTTCAGCTAAAGTGGGGGGTCATTTTATGGCGTTTCAAGTGAAATTTACAAAACGAAACAAATGTGGACCATTTTGGTTCTTAAATGTTGGATATAATTAAAATTTTAAAAAAGGTTATTATTGTAATGTTTGTTGGAAATCACATTGTCTTTCAAACACAAAAAGAAAAGGTTTTGAAACGTATCACTAATTTCAAACCGGAACTGTGTTAGCCACTGTTTGTGTATATATTAACCTTATTAATCACAAAACTGTTGCTGGTAAACACAAACTGCTGGACTCATCAATTAGTTATGCAGATGTGACCTTTTTACTTCTGCTTTCTTTTGCAATCGCTCGTGTTGAGTAAATAAACACATAAAACACAGTGGCGTGGATGTGACTGCTGAAGTTTATTGCAGGGGTGAAGACGTTCCTCTCCCACAACCACTACGAAGGCACCGTGTCTTTCCTCCCCGCCGAGGACAACGTGGGCCACCCGAGGGACAAGCTGCAGTGCCGATCGGGGTAAATGAAAGCATTATTTTACAATTTGACAACCTATTTGACCGTAAAAAGTGGTATTATCGTGCTCCAGAAGAGCTTTTAACCTTTCCAACAAAAACTGCTACTATGTTAAAAGCTAAAAACCATATTATTCTCAGTTAAGACTGACTAAAGGAATTCCTTTCTAGTGAATCATGTGAGCTTGTAAAAGTCTTGAACGTTCAACACGCTGATGACTTGTAAATTGAGTTCACATTGGTATTCCAGATGCTGCATCTGTCAACACAACCACTCATCAAAGGACAAGCCCAGTGAGACGTCAGGAAAGAAGAAGTCCAATAAAGGTGCGAGTTTGAATTCAATATTTAAAATTTACCTGTATAACACAGCACAATGCAGTTTTCTTTTTAATGTCAAAGAATATTGGATTAGCCTTAGGAAGTGTCATCAAGCTCTTTCTTGTGGACTCCCATCCCTGCTTTCAGAAAAAACAACCCAAAGCAACTTCAGACTTCTGTCCCGGTCGTCTCTTGTGACAGCTGTGTATCACTTTACAACATTACATCACACATCAATAGAAACGAAACGAGTTCACAAGGCTGCAGTTGACATCTTGTAACTGATCAAAGAGCGGCTGAATTAGACTGGCTCCTGGGTACCAGCAAGTCTAGTTTGGTGCTTAACTGCATCGGTTTACAAACAACGGACTGGAAGACAGAAAAGAGCGCCCTTGAGTTTCAAACAAAGCACACAAACAGACTGCTGGAAAGCTGCAGGGAAACAAGTCAGAGGTTCCCAGGTCAGATTCCCACGGCGGACGAGGAGATGGTCATTTTAGAAGTTGTAAATCTATGCATTTTACTCTTCTTTAGTGGTGGCTGTTTTCTTTAACTACGCACATTACGCATGATCTTACGATTTGCCAGCATTCTCAAAATTTCCAGTAACGTCTCACTAATCTAACCAATGAGACAGCTCTCCACTGCTTTCCCGCTGGGACCAAGTTGGTAAACCCAGCTTATTAAACTGACACAATGGAGGGAGCTCTGAAATGTGCAAATTTAAAAATGACCACTAGGAACTTGCTTAAGAAGCAAATCCATCTTGATCTCCCAATGTAAAACTGTAAAACTGTTAAAGATATTTACATTTAACATCCATGGTGAGCCTTGTGATGGACGTGATAACCTGTCCAGAGCGTACCGCCACTTTTCGCCTCAAGACGGGTGGATCTGTAATCATGAATAGCAATGAGTGGGAATAGAAAATTGATGGATGTATGGACAATGATACGAGGAGAAGTTTTTATGCACCGCATCAGGTGAAATTATGTAAAGCTACTAGCTCCGCTAGGCCACTTTTCAGCTCCAGCTATGCTCATTTCAGCTGTGGTTGGGATAGTAATATCTGGATGGATGAAAGCAATCAATCAGATTGAATCTAAGATATATTAGCATGAGATAAACCAAGCTAAAATAGCCAGCTTGTGATAACTCCGCCCATTTTTGGATTACCAAGCATTGGTTGGAGTCAGCTTTAGTCTTACCCACAGCCTTGCAAATTTAGTCCTCAGACTGACTCCTCACACTCGAAGCCTCATCCAGTTCTTCTTATACAGTCTACGGGTGAGACTTAAGATCATGCTGAGAACAGAGCAAAACCGCTGCAAAGAGGAAACGTAGCACTTTAAATCCTTGTAGGACCCAGGGGTGAATCTTGAACAGCAACATAAAAGCAACTTAACTCTCACGTCTGTACGAGGACAAAAGAGTTACATAAAACTTGTAAAACCTCAGTTCTGCCATTTTAAGAACATTTGTAGAGCCTAATTTTTTTCCTCATCTTTTTATTTTGAAGTCACTACCACAATTCTTAAATGTGTGAAAATTATTATTTTTAAAAGACTTTAGTTGGAGAATAGAGAGAAAAGAAACAATAAAGTAGGATAGTTTTGCTTTTTTATTATTTTGAGTGGAAGGTTAAGTACCCCAGCTGGACAAAGTAAATAACGCCATCAACTTCTCCTTGTCAAATTTTTCTGGCGGTGTTATTTTACTCCCGCAGCGAGGCAAAATTCTTGATGAGATTCTTGATGAGGTGCTGATGAGAAACTATAAACTGATTTTAGTGACACAGCACTGATCTCTGTTGCGCCCCATCAGAGCCTTCTTTGCCTATCGATTTTTTTTTTTTTCTTTAATGAACTTGCATGTTCCCTATCGAGATCGGAGTCCGTCTGTTCCCTCACCCTGCAGTTGGGAAAACTACCACCCCCTGTTCCCTCAGGCCCGGCGCACGCACGCTTTATCATCTGCAATCCTCTGAGGTCGCAGACACAGCAGCAAAAAACCTCTGGTGGCACATGAAGTACTGCCTCCTGCTTGTGTGTGTGCACGGGAGCATTTTGTGTGTATACTTTGAGCCTGTGCGAGTGTGTGTGTGTGTGTGTGTGTGTGTGTGTTTTCCTACGTCTCTAATTAATGTTCTGATGGTAAATTCAAGTTTTCTCTCTTTGCCTGGCTATCAGGGACTCTGGGTTCCTGCGGAGTGTTTGTGTCGGTTTTATTTGTCTTTATGAAAAACAAATCGAGCATAACCTGCTTGTGTGTGTGTGTCCGTGTGTGTGTGAGACAGACTCCGACTAATCAGGAAAAAAACTCCACTGTTTCAGCTCTGACATGGGGTTTGCCTCACACCATTGCTGCCGTTTGTTTTGTTTGTGTGTGTCTTCTTCTCTGCTGAGGGAAATCGTAGATAACTGCTGAATCAATGAGGCACGACGCTTTCTCTCTCTCTCTCTCTCTGTCTCTCTCTCTCTCTCTCTCTCTGTCTCTCTCTGTCTCTCTCTCTCTGTCTCTGTCTCTCTCTCTCTCTCTGTCTGCAAATGAGCCAGTGTCTTTGGCGAAGGTGAATACTCATTTGGAAGCATTTTCCCAATTCAGAGCCGACGGTCCACAGTTGGTCATGTTGTTTTTAGTTTTTTTTGTTGTTGTTTGTTTTGTTTTGGTTTTTTTTTAAGTGTAGCTTTAATCACTGCTTCCCAATTAGGATATTGTTGCATTTATGTAGCCTCGGCGGGCTTGTTATCTCTGGTTCGCATTCTCATCTCTTGTAAAATGAGGGGGAAAGGTAATGCATCGTTTTGCATACTGAGATCACATAATTTTCCCTCCGAGGCGCTCAGAATACAGTCAGATGCTCATTTGGGCGCCTGTGATCACTTTTGTTGCTCACTCCACTGACTATCACCCTGGTGACTGGCAGCGGCAGTCCCTCGGGTGACGGTGCTGTGTTTTTGATAAGCCGTCATGATGTAAACAGCCGCCAGTCTTCCAGGAACAGGGTGGCGAGTCACGAAGCGCGACTACTGCATCTGTCGCTGGAGATGGGGCGGCCACATGTGCATTTAATTACATCAAGCTAAGTGAAAGTTAACTCAATCAGTCGGCTATAGACATAAACAATTTTTGGGGGTGCCACTGCAGCTTTACTGGGACCAAGACACACAGATTGTTCTATTGCTCAAATCACCTGACTAAAAAATGTCTGATGAATATCACTTTCAATTTAAGGTTGTAGGGTTAATTATTTCATAGGTGACCTAGATATTTAAGAAAAGGCACCAACACCCAAGTATGTGTCCGTGTCAGTATCTGTAGGACTTCTGTGAGGTCCTCTTTGGTCGAACATGATTTTTTTTTTTTTTTTGCAACAGAAGATGATGCTTAAGTGCCAGCATGAAAGTTTCTATCTCTGCTCAATCATGAGGGTGAAACTGCTCAGAGAATTGCTGCAAGGACATCTGGATCTTAATGGACCTTCATCAGCGTAACTGCTGTTGTGTGACGAGCTCGGGCGCTAACCCCAGGATTTGTAAAGCGCTTGAAAATGTACACACCGTAATTTCAAAGCCCCAGCCCCTCTGGTGTGCCGACTGTTTGTTTCAGCTGCACGCGGACACTTCTGGACGCAAACACACAGCTGAGCAGTAATGAGAATTCACACACTTGTGTCGTATCCCCAGCATGTACATCTAAGCAGCTTAAGACTCTCAGAATACAGAGAATTGCATCAAGCAGTGCAAGTAAATGATAGTCTGTTGGGCTGAAAATGTCAAAAGGAAAGTAAAATGATTTTATTTAACAGTTCTGAAGGTAAGTAGCTGCTCCAGAGTTGCAAATGACCAACTCTCAGTTTCTCAGCGTTCACATTAATTCTGCTTGGAGTGCGTTTGAGAAGTCATGAGTCTTGTTACTTAAGTCACACATTCAGGTCATTTCTGTCTGGTGCTCCGACTTTGTTTACATTAAATACAGGAAACGATGTGATGCAACTTTTTTTTCCCAAGATTTAAACTGACTGAGTCTGACATTTGACAGAGAAGAGATTTGAGATGTTAATTTCATTTAGTCAGACATATTCTGCGTCATCAAGGAGTTCAGTGATGTCATAAGGCGTAGTTCACAGTTTACTAGCAATGGATCGATTTTTTTTTTTTTTTTGCCAAGTTTAGTATTTGAATATCCAGTTTCGGAAGCCAAACATTAGCTCACCAAGGTTTTTCAAGTGGTGGGATCACAGAGGATAAACCTATGTTGCTCCTTCAGGCTTCAGGCTCCTTCCTTTGGGAGGTGTTTCGGGCATGTCTAACTGGGAGGTGGCCCCGTGGAAGACCCAGGACACGCTGGAGACACTATATCTCTCGGCTGGCCAGGAAACGCCTCGGGATTCAAGCAGAGGGAAGCCTGGGCCTGTCTGCTTAGGCTGGTGGCGCCACGACCCAACCTCTGATGAGCAGAAGTTAATGGATGGATGGATAGATGGATGAATAGTGTTGGATTTTAATTTTGTTGGGTCTGAATGTAGATGAATTGTAAATCCCAGTACTCTCCTAAAAAAGACACCAGACTAATAAATTCAGAAGGGATATTGACTATTTGATGTAAATTTAAACACGATTTTAAAATTTCAATACCTCAATCTTTTTTTTTTTCTTCTTTTTTTTTAGTGCTGGTGAGAGATTCATTTAAATAATGGAAAAAGCTTTAATAGTTTATTAGAGTTGATCATTAAGCTGAAGCCACTTTGACAGGCAGTTGAGGCAGAGTTATTCTTTTCTCCTTAATTACTGAACAGTTGTTGTCCAGTTGAAACAAGGAGAAGAAATGACACCAACACTATTAGCTCTGATAATTAATAATCAGTAGCGTAGCCTTTGTGACTTACAAGGAAGAGTCTCTTATGGCTGCTCCTCACCAAGTTTGGACATGTCTCTTGAGAAAGCTTGGCTATTTTTCTGTAGCAAATTGTTTAAACTCCTCCAAACTGCATGGTCTTTGAGCGTGGACATTAATCTTAATCAGTTTCTCAATGAATCTGTGATGAGGCTTCTGATAGGACCATTCCAGGACGTTGATTCTGGTCTTCCAACAAAAAGGCTTTGAAGAAATGTAGATGTATGATTTGTATCATTGTCTTGTAAGTCCCAGCAGTGACCTAAAGCTGGACCTGCCACAGATTTTTTCTTCCTTTTTCTCTCCTTCACCAAACACCAGCAGGATCCATCCTGATGCTGATGTTCACAACCTTTGGTCCGGCTTTAATGATCTCTCTGTGAACAATTGACTTTTTCTTGGACGACGACCTCAAAGTCCAGAAATAGCCAGATAAACACCGGTCGCCTTTGCAGACATCTGGGGATTCTTCCACTTTCAACCACACCCGGATTTCTTTTGAACAGCATTTTATCTCAGTATACTTTTCTTTAATGCATCTTGGGTATCTGTGTAGTTTAAGCACACAAGATGGTTTCATTTTGCAGAGATTGGTCAATAAAAACAGTCAATGACAATATATAGTTTATAAATTGAGGGGAAAAAAAGTAAAAATGTGAGACAAAGTGCCTTCCACATGTTGAATGTCATTTTTCTCCAAAAGTCTGAAAAGCAAAAGAAAGCTCAACTGTCGCTTGTATTTATCTGTAATTGTGACCATAATCCTGTTTCAGATCACAGCGGTGGCTGGAACGTGATCCGTGGCAAGTTTATTGCCATCAACGCAGCCAGTATGAGCTGCGCGTGTCCACGGAGTCCTAAAGGCCTGTCGCCCTCTGCGCACCTCGCCGATGGCACCACCGACCTGATCCTGGTCAGGAAGTGCTCCCGTCTAGACTTCTTCAGACACCTTCTCCGACACACCAACAAACAGGACCAGGTAGCGGTTTGTTTTTATTCCTAATACTCCTAAAAACATTGCATATGAGTCATGTTTCTTATTCAGTGGGTGGGGAAAAAAAATCTCTAAAACTGAGCACAACTTTTCAAACTTCCCCGTGCTCACTTTTCTGCCGAATGGGATGTGCAGCGTTGTGAGTCGGTCTGTGCACGGCTGAATTCAGAATGTGTTAAGCTCCTGAACGAGGAAGCAGAAGGCAGACTTTCCTCTCCTGCTGTGCTGGCACCTGCCTTTCCTGACTCAGCTCAATTTCCTACCCATGGTTCACTTTAGTTCAAATGCCTCAGCCCTTGTGCCTTCCCACGTATCATAAATAACCTCCACCCTGATCCAGGGAGGCACTGGTAATCGCTGCATCAGGGATATGCTTCACAGGAAAACGGGCTGCTACCAGACTAATGACCTCACCGGACAGCACAGGTATCACCGGGGACAGTCTGGTGATTAGCAGTTATTGCCCCAGGAAGGACCTCGGGAAGCGTCAGTTGCCTCGGTAAAAATGCATAATTGCAAACTGTGTTTGTGTCTTAACGCTGACATCCAGAGGGGAGATCAACAAGATGCTTTTCACCTTAGGTTTTCATTAGATTAAGATATAACCTTTAAAGTCTTTTAGGCAAAAGAAACTCAATTTAAAAAATTGCTGAGGCTTTTGCCTTTCCAGGGAGTTGATGGACTTTTCTTCATCCTGCTGCTGCAGCATGGAGGCTTCAAACTCTGACATACGAGCACTTCCCCTGCATGTCATGGTCTGTGGTTTTGGTTATTATATCTTAGGGTGCCTTTACACCTGCGGAAATTTAAAACAAACTCATTAATAAAAGTGCTTTACACTCCAGTACTTTGTAATGCTTTACACTACGCCGTTTACCCAAAGCTAGGTGGTCTCCAGTCATCTGGTGAACACTGGTGCGGTTCTCCTGGTGAGAAATTATAACAAACTAAAACAGGACCAAAAGTCTTGATTGATGTGATTAAATTATTATATGAAATATCAGCTGATGAGCACACTGTTCTGATGATTAATGCAGCTACCTCCTTTACTGTCTTGCTTTAGTGAACATAGTTCATCAAAATGGCGGGTATTGAAGAAGGAACGCTGGTGAATGACTGTCGTAGGATTTGCAGTATAAACCTGTTGATTCAAAGTGTTGTTAGCAGTTCTGCAGCAATCTTAGCTGTATTGAGCAGAGGTTTTTCTATGTGACTATATCAGATCAAGCAAGTCTTTCCCCTCCCCCTTGCCATTGGTTCGGTACGTTGTGTACCGGGGGAACTTTCAGGTAATGGGAGGATACTTTTTTCTTTCCCAAGAGAATAGATGTGGTTGGCCAGGCTATGTGACTGGCTTCAGCTGTAGTAGTCCATTGCATTATGGGATATACTAAGCATGGTAGACTAATTAGTTGGATATTAAAAAATCCACACATATATATGTATATGTGTGTGTATTTGAAGTGCAAAATGAAATCAGAGTAAAAATAATTTCAGTCTATTGCGTTCTAGAGTAACATATAAACCTTTTATTTGTTTTGAAATCTCCTCCACATTCAGAATCAGAATTCAGCTCCAGAAGCAGATGGGCCTTTACCTCTTGCAACTTTTTCTTCCATTTTTACATTTATTCTTTTACCTTTGGTCACGATGGCTTTAAATGTCACTTTTCGAATCATGATTCGTTTCAGATTCCTGTCCTTTGGAGTGTTTACCAATGAGTTGATTTTACATTTCATCACGTAAGAAGGGCATGATGAAAAGTTTTGGACATATCCCATCAGGATGAGACGTAGGAGGGACATCTGGGGATTGCTGCTCAGACTGTTGTCCCCGTGACACCAGCCTCAAATATACACCAGAAAGTGAACAAACAGACATTTTTCAATCCTTTCTGCTATACACCTCTATAATAAAGTTTTCTTTAAACAAAGAGTAGATTTTTTTGAGAGAGAAATTCACTTTCTATCTTAAAACATGACAGCTAAATCACATCTGTTGTTTTAGCTCCACTCAGCATGATACTTTTCATTTTTAACCCTATAAAGCCAGCTGTATCGTATTTTATAAATGAATTTCTGAGACCTCTGTACCACCCCAATAATCTTAAAAGAAAAATAAAGTTTGATGCTAAACAAAAAGTAATAAAAATAAAATAAATAAAAACATAAAAATTACCCCATATATTCATTATAATAAGAAAAATTATTATTTAGAAAATGGTAAAGACAAAAGTGGAGGTGTGTTTGATTTCGTTATATAATAAACACTTAAACCGTTTGTCCAATAGAAACAATACATCCAGCAGAAAGTGTAAAGTTCTATTGGATGTAGTTTGAAGTATACAAGAATGTCTGGTTCCCTTTTGCATATAAACTGGACACGTTTTCTTTTTTAGGCTCTTTTTTTACGTTAAGCCACACAAGTCAGCATGGCTGTACATTTGTAGTCTAACTTTTCATTTGGCCACTCTCTGTTAGACAAATGACATTTCTCATTAACTTGCCTTATTGCCTAATGATGAAAGATTGCGGTGCTTATACCGACAGTGGTCGTCCTTAGCTTCAGGCGCTCTTTGTCTCTGCGCTAGCTTCACAGAAAGGTCCATAAGTACTCGTAAGGGCAAGAGGAGCAGAACTTTGTATCAAAGTTGGGTTAATATCAGCATCTCGGTTCAACCAAGCAGAGAGAGACGAGGAGTGAGAAGCCACTAAGCGTATTCATGGCCTTGTCAGAAAGCCTTTTAGGCAGAGCGTCCAGCGTGAATGCAAAGTGGCTGCAGTCATAAAGTGGGCCTGATGTGAAATAAATGGCTGTCACTCCATTTTCAGGCTGAGAGAGGACAAGAAGGAGAGAAGAGCAAGAAAGAGAGAGAGGGAGAGCGAGGTAAAGAAAACAAAAGAGGAGAGAGAGAAAGCAGCGCCCCGTGAAGTTGAAGAAAATAGTTCAGTGGACAGAGCTGAACCTTTCTGCGCCACACAGAGATGAAAGTGGGTTTTGACAAAATAATTTCTTGTCATCACTCTTTCTTCTCCCCGCTGTTAACACAGCTTTTATTCACCTCAATCTCACCTTTTCCCGACTCATCTCTTTTCCATTTGTTTATGTTTGCTGCTTTATTTTCATAAAAAAGGGAGATATTTTTTAATCATTATATTTCTGAAAGACAGCAGGAGAATATAAACTCATTATGCACGGCAACCTTCATTTTTAGTGAGAAAACTTTGTCATTGTCACAAAGTTGACTGAGAACCCAGGTAGTAGAATATAGATATGGATTTAATGTTGTAAAGGTCAGTTTTTATTCATCTTACTCTTAAAAACGTTAAAATTATATGTCCTCAGCCTGAACATTTCCTGTTCATGTTGTCCTCTTCACCTCATAATAAAACTCCATCGTTCACGCAGCCTTTTCTCCTCCTCTTCCTTCATCTGCTTCCCCACCCACCCCTTCCTCAGTTTGATCACTCTTTTGTGGAGGTCCACCGTGTGAGGAAGTTTCACTTCCAGCCACTCCACTGCCACCCGGCTTCGCTGGAGGACCTGAGTGAGCATCCAGAGAAAACATGCTTCGGTCCCATTTGCTCCACCCGCGGCCACGGCAACACCCGCAGCAGCTGGAACTGCGATGGCGAGATCCTGCATCACGCTGCCATCCAGGTCAGGTAAGACTGGGAAATCAGCTGGTAACTCCCTTATGAAGCATAATCCAAATTATTTTTGCTTGACACACGGAGGGGGAAGTTATTCAAGTAAAAAAGAAACAAAAGTGACATTAAAATGGAAAAAAGTGACAAACTTGAGAAGCCAACACTTATTAAAAAACAATAAAATCTATCTTTATCCCATTCATGTGACGAGTGAATGCTTCCAAACCGAGATTTTGGCTGCTAAAGAGAGGCACATTTCACTTTTATGAACCCTCTGACAGAAAGACTTTTTGTAGCGATAGAGACGGGCCGAATCACTCTCAGTGCAGATGAGGACTGGCAAATGGCTTTGAATGGAAGCGTGTAATGTAGCACAGTCAGTGTGATGGAAGAAGTACTGAAATATTTTCACATCTCATACTTCTTGCATCACTACAGTCAGATATACTCTCAATAAAGACTGTCCTTTTGGGCGTTAAGCTGTGATCTTTGCTTAAATCACCCCAAATGTCCCTTGTCTCAGCCTTGGTGGAAGCAGATTATGTTCTGTGAGCCCGACGGCTCTGTGTTCACAGTGCGCTGAAGTAAAACCCAGCTGATTGCTGTGGAATTTGCTGCAGACATTTATTATCCCAGTGCGAGAAATTTGACTTTATTTTGTTCTGCTTTGCTTTCAAACATCCAACTGTCATGAAATTTGGATTTCAGATATTTCTCTTCCTCAGAAAATTAATCCAAGTGACTTTAGAAGTTA
Source organism: Zenarchopterus dispar (assembly GCA_028564865.1). NCBI lineage: Eukaryota > Metazoa > Chordata > Actinopteri > Beloniformes > Zenarchopteridae > Zenarchopterus > Zenarchopterus dispar. The sequence continues at coordinate 3,797,149 of JAOWBL010000016.1, forward strand.
CAGATATTTCAAGCAAAGTGCATTTTCAAGAAATCCAGAAAGAAACAAATTTCAAACATGAATCCCAAAAAACTGAAATGAGGAGAAATACTGGAACGCAATTAATCTTTCAGAAAACAATGAAAACCACCATAAAATGTAAACTGGGGAGTGTAATGACTAATATGATGCAGGTGTGAAACACAGACACGAAGCAAAATTAACATAACTAATCCCTTTATCCCTTATCATCAGTTCATCTGTCTAATTTTTACGTGGGGAAATATTCTCACAGCACTGGTGATTGATGTGGCTCTTCACACAACCGATTCACCGGTGGATTCATTTACTCAAATCAAAACCAAATTCTCTGAAAGTGCTTGTAGCCCTCTAACACCAGCGGTGCAGGATTTTCAACTTTTAAGAAAAGTTCACAATCGCATGACTCATTCAAAGTTCAACAAAGTTATTTTTAAGATTTACATCTTTAGGACCAAAACTTTGCATAGTTGGTTAGTTATAGTAGATGTAAACTCTGTGGCATATTTACCTCATCCGATATCATTTTCTAACGTCATCGTGGGATTGTCAGGATCTGGGACTGGACCGCACTGAATAATCTGTTGGGTTCCTTAACTAGCTTATTTTCTTTAAAATGAAATTTAAATATGACACTAAATTGGAATGATGTGGGTATGGATCTCAGCAACGTTTCTCTAACATTTTACAGATTTTAAAGACCTAAAGCAGAATTCAGAAGAGCTTTCTTTGGTTTGTATGTACGTTGTCAGTAGAAAAAGAAAAAAAAAGGCTCACTAACTTTACGAGAGGAGTTAGCTGGGAATGAAGAGGTCCCCCTGTGTGGCTGGATGCAGTAAGAGCAGCACCATCATTTGCTCTGCAAGTGTCCAATAGTCTCTCATCAGGAGACTCTTTCACTGTCCCCTGCTGCACAATCTCAGCAGCTCGACAGAATTAACCCTCTCATTACTCTGTCCATTATCCCGTCCGCACTCTGGCTTTCCCGTACAACAGATCAGATCTCTGCAACAGCTCGCGTGGCGCTGCTCGGCGCATCATTTATTTCATGCTCCATTGTGCTTTGCCAATGATGCATGGCGCTGTAATGTTGCTAATTTAACGGTCCTCCCCATGTTAAAAGGCTACTCCCCTTTAATTAAAGCAGAGGTCCGTCCGTTTATTGCCTCTTCCTCGCCGCTAATCGTTCCTGGAGTGAGCCAAGCAGCGTGCAGTTTGGATAATTAATGGTAATAGCCCAAGTGAAACAGAATGAAAGAGTGAAAGAGGCTTGGGTTACACCTTTGGAAGAAGTGAAACCCAAAGCATGACGCCAACCAAAGTTTAAATCAAGCTGCAGTCCCTGTTGGCTTTTTGAACTGTTTGTCTCATTATTTCACGTATTGATATTATATTAACTGTTTCTAAAGACTGCCAGTAGAAGTCCAGGTTTCATTTAGCAGATAAAGCCACACTGTAACCGTGGCAATATAGCATACAGTGCTATAACTGTCGTAGCTAATAATTGCATCTTTTTCTTTACATATACATTAAAACATCCGTTACAGTCCAAGTAGCTCTTAAAAAGGTCTTTGTACGTTAGAGACCACAAAGCCCGTCAAGTCTGGGTGTCAGATCTGCCCACCAAGGGGCCATTTCACTTCTTTTACGTCTGCTACATGGACAGTAAATTCTCACTGAAATGAGCATAACCATTAAGTTTATGGTTTGTTATTCAGGCTAAATGATGCATTATGTGTGTGCTCTCTCTCTCTCTCTCTCCAGTGTCCAGTGCCAGTTAATCAGGCTGTTTGCCCGTGGCATCGAGGAGCAGCAGCAGTGTGTTTGAGGGTCCTCAAGTTGAGCTCCATGTCAGCGGAGAGGAAGCCGGGAACGAAAACAGACTGAAACTTGGAAAAAGAAACCACATATTCCATCAGTTTAAATCCCAAAAGCCCGCAGCTAATCCTCTCCAAAGGAATGCAACAAACATAATTTCAAGTTACTGAGAATCTCAAAGGTCAACAATCTGTTTTAGCACTGTTTCGACTAGCCTGGCCAGCCATACTAATTGTTTTCCCCTTTAACACAAGGAATTAGTCTGGTTCCTCTGGTTTTGACTTGGATGTCCCAAGTCAAAACCTTCTTCTGCATCAATTGGATGCAGAAGAAACTGCCTCCAGATGCCATTGGGCAGGCATAAAAATCACTGAGCAAAACAACAAAAGACGTCCAAAATGATGTGCAGTGGAGTAGGAACGCTACTGAATAACTGGTGGCAGTTTGAGGTTAAAACTTTAAAATCATCCATCCATCAACTTCTGCTTATCCAAGATTGAGTTGTGGAGACAGCAACCTAACCAGAAAGGCTCAGGCCTCTCTCTTCCTGGCTGCCTCCTCCAGCCCTTTCAGGGGATCCATAGGGCCTCCTCCCTCTTTTTAATCAGAACTTTTTCTTGCAATTCTGCAGTTATCTTGGTCATGGTTCTTAAACCTTGTTTACAATTCTGTCTACGCATGTAGGCTATGCATGGAGGTCTACACTGTCTCTGGGTTTTATACATCTACTTTATTTTTTGCATCACTACGTAATTACACCACCAACCACTAGTGCAGTGTAGGATTTTTTTTCTGCAGCACTGTAGCTTGCAGTGCTGAATTTCTTTTTGTTAACTTTCTTTATGTAGCTCAAACATGACTGAGATTAAAATGTTTTTTATAACTAGACTGTAAATATGTTTATTTCTGCTCTAAAGTTGGAAATTGTAACATGTTAGTTAATGAAGATGGACTCACTTTTGCAGCCAGCCTCTAGTGGTCATTTGAGGAACTGCAGCACATCTTTGTCCCTCATGAGCCTCATTGCGGAAGTTAGATGGTTGGCCCTTGGAGCTACCACGTAGAGGTTGACCCCTCTCCACTGCCATGGGTTTGGTGCATTTTGAAGTGGAAATGACAAAGTGGGAGGAGTACCAGACTAATTTCACAAGAAAAAGTTTGGATGAACTGAATTGGTATGGCTGATCAGGCCACATTTGGACCCGTCAGGGGCAAAATCGCCTCCAGGAGCTGGAGGTAAATGAGATATGATATGCTACACAGCAATGTTTTATGTGGGCCTTTTTATAAAATTCATTTTTTTTCATGTTTTTTCATGTTTTTTCATTTTGAGAGGACTTCAAACAGGCCTGACAAAGCTGAATTTATTCCCAATGACTGCAGAAGCCTTTCGCACCACCATAAAGAATACATAAAAAGGAGATTTCTTTCTGTACAGTCAAGGGAAAAACAGCTTTGTGAGAGAAACGAAGAAAAATCTCTGTGAAGCACACCGATAAGCTGAAATTTTTTTTTTAAAGGAAAAAATGAGGCGCATACACATGAAAACAATCTGACCTTTTCTTATTTGTAAAAAAGAAAAAAAACATTACATGTGACCCAGGTGAAAGCAGATATGAGCCGGGGGCACTAATGAAAAGAGCTGAATGCCCTGCTAATACACTAACTGGACCCTGGTGGCTGCTGGGTGATAAGGCAAAGTGGTTGCTAAGTGATTCGGCACATCTCAGCACTGCTGTGCTGCACCTGTGGCTCTGAGCTGTGCTGCTCTCTGGTTGGAAAACTTCACACAGTTTAACCGTCGCCTGGGATTAGCTGCGATTCTGCTTTGTTAATGTTATTAGAGATAATCTGTCCCTCCGCTCTGATATTAGCCTCATTTAGCTCTTTAAAGCCGTAGGTCAAGCTGGTCTTGATGTCACAGGAGCAAATTTATCAGAGGAGAAACACACCGGTGTTTATTTTCGCTACTGAAACAGTGATGGAACTATGCTGAACTGCATGTCTGATTTTTAAGAGAAGTGTGAAAAGTTAAATGTGACGAGCCAATAAATTTCAACCAACTGTTATAATAGCTGGGCATGAAAATCCAGTGTCTCTGTGTGTATTTTCTGATATTCAGTATCTTTCTGTTTCACACAAACTCCCGGCCTTTGTGAGACGTAAAAGCTTGGTGTTCTCTTTGAATCGTCTCCACCGCTTATTATAAACTCTGGATGTCAGTAGTTGACCTTCAGCTCTTGATATGACGGTCTTTCACAACACAAGTCGGACACAAACTCAAGATATAATGAAAAAGGATAAAAAGTTCAACTGAAATTTGAAGGACTTCCACTTCTAAGAAAATATTAAACCTATGTTTCAGCTTTTTTGAAGCTTACGAGCAAAACCAAACTTAATCTACAGGTGAAATCTTCGGCTTCCAGGGTCTTTGACTACATTCACAGAGGCTGTGTTTACATGGACAAATATACTCTGATCATAATCACGTTTAGGCAATACTCTGATTAAGAAACTGCCTTGTAAACAGCAACCTTAATCTAATTTAGGTCATTAAAGGAGTGAGTAATTATCGCATTAAGGCAGCTGGATTTTTCCGTTTATAGTTGCATCATGAAGACATATGAACAGCTTAATCGAAGATTGTCTTAATTAGGTTAAGGTCAACAGTCAGATTATTGTGGTCCATTTAAACGCAGTCGTACAGCCCAAATCTGATTTCCAGCCTCCCAGGTAGCATAGCAATAGATTTGTTGATAGTCTTAACAGCCAAAAAAAAAAGACAAACTAGAATACAATTTTCCCAAAAATGTTCACAGATAAATTTCAATCTGAACAGTCTGATTGCTCAACTAGGATTTTAAATACTCTTTTACATCAATTGCAATGTAACACAAATATAAGTGACCAGTTCAGAGCATGAAAATGATTCCACTTGTTCTGTTTTGACCCATGGTTTCATCATGGTGGAGAGTCAACGTGACAACAGTTACAGTTAGTGGATATGTGCTCATATAAAGCAGCCTCCTCCATCCCTGCTGGTTTCATGTAGCTTGAAAGTTTCCACCCTGCCGCCTCACAACTATATGAGGCAGTTCACAAGCCACCACTGTGGTTTGTTTACGTCAGATCTCTGCGTGTTGGCCACCATAGCAACCATGTGATGGGGCACACCAAAGACCCATAAATGAGACCTGATCAGTTACAATGAGCTGTCAACAGCTTGACAGGAAGTTTGAAGTCTGATTGAAGAAGCTTACAAACTCGGATTTAGGCCGCAGACTGAAAATGGCCCAACTTTCTGATCGAAGTTACAAAAACTGTTTCAAGGCATGTTTTCAAAAGATAAAGCCACTAAAATTGTTTGGAAAATCCACAATTCAAGAGCCAAAATCTAGCTATGAAGTCCAAAGTTTTCAAGAGTTTCTGCAGGAGTGGCTGGAGATTAATTTAAAATCTGAAAGACCAAAGATCCTGAAACACATTAAAGCCTTCAGTGAAGCTCCAACTTGATATTTATCTTGCTCTGCTTACACTTCTTCTGTGAACAGGGAATATACTATGGGTAAGCTGTGAATCAAGGATGCATCAAATAAAATTCCTACATCAGAGCTTAGATTTCTTTTTCTGATTGATCTTTATTGAGCGTTTAACAGCAGGGATGTTTTATTCTGTCTATATCCTCCTCTGAGGCATACACACCTCCACACACTGAAAGGTCAAGGTTTCCTGAGTTGCCCTGAATCTCACTTCTTCCTGCTTTCATTCTGCATGAATATGATTTACTTGGGTTCTCTGAAATGAGAGAAATATTTCATTAAAGAATATGTGACGTCAAAGGCCTCCTCTGAAATGCAATGGTGCTTCATGCTGTACCAAGTCCACACTCTGGCTCTGTTTTTTTAACTTTCAGGTACTGTAAATGCATGTTGATGGAAATCGGATAACTTTGCAACTTTTGGAGTTATTTGGCATTCCTGTGGTCACAAGTTGATATGTTTTAACAGCGTGGGTCATGGTGTATGAGTAAACTCTCGCCATAAGCAGGTTAAAAATTAAATTTTATTTTTCTTATCTATGTGAGTGATTAAAAAGGAAGTCATGGTCCAAAGTTTTCACACCACATTGACTGATCACGTCCACCCACACAATTTATATAAGAGACAGTGGGTCCGGGATGTAATGCCAGATTTGAACTTTATTCTATTTTAATTTTTGTCTCAAAATCTTCTCTGGCCTTCACAGGCTCCTGTTCAAGACATATCAACTACTTTCGTGAGATGTATGTCCCCAAATCTTTTCCCACAAGTCATTATAGAGTCATTAGATAGATTCACTCCTTCCGATTAGTGTGATGGAGGATTTCTGAAAATATTCCATTATATAATAGAATATATTATACAACAGAAACAAGGCAGAAATACAGTCTTTGGGAGGGTTATCTGGAGGTACATTCACCTCCATACACCTCAAGTTGGTCGGAAAGTCTAAAGAAAAAAATGATTTAAAAAAATATATTTAAAAAATTTTAAAGGTCTTAAGTTTTCATAGATGTACACTTTCTTGTAAAAAAATGAAGTTACCAATGCCCTCTGTTTTCCTCCCTTCATCCATGAAGACTTAAGTTAACTTGACACTTCTAAGCAGATATTAAGTGATCAACAATGTGATTGTGAGACTGGCAGTTCACAAAGTGGTCCTTCTTATATTACATCAATATGAGCAGGAGTGTGGCACAAAGACAAGTGGGATTTTCTGGCCTGTCCTTTCCACAGTGGCAACCAAATTGTTTCCCCTCTTTCCATCTCCCTCTCCATTCATTTTCTTGCTTTGCCTCTCCTTATTGATTTATTCTCCATCTGGTTTTGGGTGGCCCACTGCAAGACACTATCTCATTTCCACATCCCACCTGAGACATGAGGTGAGTCAAAACAGCAGCAGTAACGCCATCTTTCACACACGTGCAAACACACAAATGACGGTCGGGTGTCCCTAATTCACTGCATTTACTCCCCCCAAAAATGGAATCCTAGCCAGAGATGACAGCGCTGTGGTGCGCCATTCATACTTTCATTCACAGACTCCATTTCTCACTTTTACACACCTACGCCCATTTGTCTCAGTATCGTAGTGGGGAATTTCCATTATCGCAATGTATTCCCTTCCCCTCACCTTAACCATCACTACTGAATGCATGAACCAGATTATGCTCAGTAATAATGGGAATACCCGTGTTTATTGTTACCTTTGTCCTGTTTCTCATTCACATAAAGCAGATGCAACATCCAGACCGGTGACACACCAGGGCAAGACAGGTGCGGTGGCAGATGTGCCTACCCTAACAGGGTATAACACCGAGAACAGAAGCAGCCAAATCTGGGAAGTTACTGTTTCCATGACAGGTTGGTTAACAGGAGCACAGGTGAGAAAAAGAAGCATGGAAACAGAGATCACGTGGACTGCTGCCCACCTCTTTGTGTATTGATCCGGAAAGGGTCGCTGTGAGCTATTTCAATCAATGAGTCCATCTTCTTAGTCAGGACTCACTACTGGCCTCTTATCTCTCACCCACACGACTCTCCAGACACATTTCAATATATTGATGTACTGGACAGCATGTTTTAGAGGACACATACAGCATAATGCTCTTATTTTACTGTTTAACATAATGTCCTTGGTCTTAATGGAATACCTGTGGTATGTTCTGATCAAACCACAAGAGATAGACCATGTCTTTACAAACTTTTTTAATTTTTGTTTTATAAGAGCTGGTTTTGGGAGATGGTGAGACACGCTCTTCTCTTTCATGGAATGTGTCTCCTTTGAGACATGACCTACAGCTTCCATGTTAATGTAGTTTGGACAGAAATTACACTCAGTACCCTCGAATTCAGTAGTTTCTGTTTGAGAGAGCATGTGATCATCTAGAGATCATCTCCATCACTGTGGTAGTACAGATAGGAATGCTGAAGTAACATAACAGCACTTGTGTTCAACAGAAGCTCCTCCTGCATGAATCAGGTGAAGGCGGCTCATTTCAGGACCATCCAAGAGAAAGGCTTTTAGTTCTCAATTGTTGCACGGTGCCATCGCCAGCAGGTCATGTGACCTGTTACCAGCGCTCTGCTAGTCTTCATTTCAGCTCAGGAGGCACTTGTTTTAGCCTCTTATCAGGTTTGATAAGAATTAATATAACATAATAATAATTAGCATCAGATGTTAAGATAAGTTGTCAACAAAGCTAAAATATCTAACTGTGACTGAAACAAAGTGGGCGTTTCCAGACACATTATGCTTATTATGTAGTTAGCTCTGTAGTTCATCAGGAGCTAACTGAAGTTAAAGATCGATACATAAATGAATGGTAATTAGGAGAGAGCCTCACAGCAAGTTAAAGATAACAATAAAGTTGAAATCACAGCTCATTATAAACACGTGAGATTTAGTTTCACTGAGATCAGTGTTGCAGAGATGTGTCCAGTAATTCCTGCCATCTGTGGAAAAACTTAATGAAAATGCCAGGAGAAATGTAATATGGTGGTGGAGATATTTTTTAAAATCTGAGTCACAAAACCCAATCCACCAAACATCTTAGTCCATATCTATGGTTCTCTTGGGAGGTGCAAAGTCCTCTAACCTCCCTGGTGCAGCATAAAACTAATCTATAGTGTCTCATTCACCAAGTATGTGCACATATAGTCCCTATGAGATAGTTAACTTTGATCCACTGAAAATAAATGTGTTTCTCTCCAGTGGTGCATAGCCCTCCTCTAACATCTACAATGCCACTTTTCAAGTTCATTCATCACTAAACTGATGTCATTCCTCTTGATCTCAGCAGCTAACTGTATTTCAAGGATGCTGACCAGGTTTTACAAATTCTCCCATCCAACAACAATGCATTTCTAAGATAAAGTCAGACATTATACTGTTAGCTATAGGCTGTGCTTTTGCTTGCATTTGATATTTATCCCATTGCATCTGAAGGCAGATTAGAAAAATCTAGAAATCAATAACAGAAAAAGAGAACAGTTTAATACTTCTGCTTCACAATTCAGTACATTTTAGTTCTGATTTTTTCTACCATATACTGTATCACAAGTTTCCATTTTTCTAACAATTTTAGCAGCTGTATAGGAAAATCTCCAAAAAAAAAAAAAATTTTTATTTTTCTATACCCCAAACCATTTTCCCTTAATATGCTAATTTTGAATTAAATTCAGCACTCACAGCGAGAAGCCCTCGAATTAGCATTAATTCAGCAATTAGCAAAGCAATACCCAGCATCCTTTATACTTTCAAATTGTAATAATCTTCTCAAAGTAATGCTGCGATATATAATTTAGCCCACCATGCGTTCATTTCTGAGGAGGTTCAGCCTAATATGCACCAGGGGTGCTGATGCTCTGCCTGCAGTGCAGTGAGTTGTGTTCACTGGCTTCCTGTCCAATATTTGGACCTTAATAACCAGACATTGCCAACGTTTTGCTTTATTGCAGACAGTGAAACTGATGATGTTAACTCAGATTACTGATATATACAGTATGCCGTATCAATGAGCCACTCAGATAATGCCATATAGAAGAAAATCCACTATTTATTTTTAAAAGTAACTTTCCTACAGTCTGCGACTCCATTGTCACTGCGAAGTTGGATCACGGACCAAAGTGCGGGCCTCCTGCTGAATCCAAAGTGGCACTTCGGCCTCTGTCTGTGAAGTAGTGCAGAGTGCTTTGTAGTGACAAGTCATTACCTCAGCTGGCACATTGTTAGCAAACAGGGAGTCTGTTGTTGGAGCAATCTACTCATTACTTGCTAATCACTTGAATGGGGCCTGTTTGTGTGGACACACACAAAGCAGGACACACAAACACATTCATGTGAGCGTGTTGGGCTAGGCTTTTCCGCTAAGCACAAGACGTTATTGCGTTCCTAATGGTGCTTGAAGTAATTACACCCTTTAATGTTACTCGCTGTCTCGTCCTCTCCTGCAGGCCTCAGCATGGTAGCTCAGAAGTACCATGCACAACCCACCACTCTCCTCTAAATGACTCCATTAACCAGAAGGCTACTGCAACTGCTTCGTCTTGTGCGAGAATGTGAGGCACTTCAAAAATCAGGCAAACGGGGTGACGAATTGAAGAACCTGAATGAGTCAGATGTTAGATTTCCTCACCAGGAGACTTAACGTGACACAAGGTACTGTCAGAAGATGATTAACTAAATGTTTTCTTAAGTTAAGAAAGCTACATAAATACTGATGAGTATTTGCTGTTGACAGCAAAACAAAATGAAAATAAGTTTGAGCTTTCTGCTGCTAACTCCTGGGTCCCCCAGTCTGGTTTCAGCTCTTCCTACTGCTGTCTCTTCGGGTGAAATTGTGAGATTATGAGTTGAGAAAAAGGAGAAAAAAATGGTGAGAAATATATCTTTAGTCTTGCAGATTACTGTGTAAGTCTAATGGGTAATTATCCTAATAAAAAAAGCATATTTAACATGACATGACATGACATGACTTCTGAAATGAACCACTCCTCATATGTGGTTGGAATCACTTCTGAAGCCCTCTGGTTTGTTTATCAGGAACCTCAATGGGTTGACGTTTGCTCGTTTTAAAAAATTTGAATCAAGAAATTTTTTTCTTACCCCACTGGCAAAGATATTTTTTATTAAAATAAGACAATTTTGACTAGATCTATGGAATATTAGGCTTATTTCTAGAGGGGCTGTTTTTGCAGTGTGCAACAACGATGCACAAGTCTGAGTGTGTTTGGAGAGTTTTGTTCGAATATTGACAAGATTCTCGATGCTACTATTGCATCTTAGTTCTTTCCGGCTCGAACTGCCGAGTTCGGCTGTGGCTTAACGCCGAGCTAGACTCGCTGGAGTAGAACTGACCGTCGCTTCCAGGACTTCTAGCAGTACAATCCTGCTTCTGACACGCCCACCATCAAACGTTGCTGCAACCCTCAATGCTTGATGGTGGGTGTGTCTGACGCAGGGTGGTCCCTTGCTGATGAAGGTACCTGCAAAACGCAAAATACCAGGTGTTTGTCAGGCTTGGTGCAGTTTTGACACAGTCCTTCTGCAAAAATGGAAGGCAAATTTGACCGTGACCAATCGCTTTTGGGTGTCCTCCTCATCACGAACACATGCAGCCGGAGGAATATACCAGTCTTGTGAGACATTTCCATTTAGACAGTTTGTGACATTAAACAGCGTAATCACACAAATGCATCGCACACCACCCACGCAGTATCTCTGCCACTTCTCTCCAGGCTTTTTGTTTCTGAGGTTCATCTCGCAATATGACACATAGTCTGGTCATAGCAAATGGCCCGACTGCATTTTGCCCACTTTTTTTAACCTCCAAAGCGATGGAGCACTCCCACAGTTCTGTCACTGAGAAGAGCAGCTACCATTCACTGAGGCTGACGTGGTGCGGCCACGTCGGTGGGATCCAGGGGTGAAGTACGATGAATACAGTGTGATCTGAAGTTGCCAATGGAGATAAACATGAACGTAGGAAACTCTTCTCTGAGCTCGATTGATGACATTCCAAAAACCCGAAAATCTTAATGGGATATTTTCAAATGTAGGCAACCTCAAACAAATGTGCATGGTCGTAATATTACATTTATTTACTTTCAAAAAGAAAAAAAATTGCTGTTGCAGAGAGGTCCTGTTATATTGAATTATCATGTATTTGTCATTATGACAAAGATAAAATGTCAAAAAAAGGAAAAACAGTGTTATTCTTCTTTATTTTCCTTTAGTCTGTCTTAATCTGAAAAGCTGTATCCTCAGCTGTTCTTAAAACCTTTTTTTAAATAAATAAATGAATAGTTGGTGCTAAAGAAACAGAGGTCTGACATGTTCAGGGGGTTTAAAGTGAAAGTCTTTACACCATACACCATTAATGCCCTCCCTTTTATCTGACCTATTACCATCCTGTTAATATGGCATAGTTTGTGTGTTTTGCCTTGTTGCAGCAGTGGATAATGTTTTCCTTCTTGGTGTTTCAGTTTGTGTGGAGAAGAGGTCCAGTTCAATCCAATATTAATGCACCTCAGCCAGTGTGACTGAAGCGGCTGCTGCTGCGAGGCAGTCTGTCCTCCAGAAAATTCTCCCTGATACCTCTTCTCTGCAGCCTCCAATCACCCCCACGACCCAAGTCTCCAAACCCCTGAGGGGTATTTTGTTTAAGTCATTTTCTCCTGTGTCTACGCCTCTCCCTCCTCCTACCATCTTCCCTTTTCCTTATCCGCTTGACGCCACAGTTTTCTGTTTATGGCTCTGGATGATTGAGGCGCGATGCTCCGGTTCCAGCTCTGCTCCAGGGGAGAACGCAGCAGGACATGGACAAACAAAAACTATCACTCTCCACGAGGGCTTCAACTGACATTGTTGAATGAGTGTGAGTGTTTGAGTGTGTGTTTCTGTATGTGAGCGTGCATACAGCCATCTCCCCGGGGGTAGATATCTTATCTCAGTGGCGTCTGGGAGAAAAACAGGCCAATATGTTGGTGCAAAGATGTGCTGTGGGTGAGAACAGATACTGAGACCTTCTGATTTACCCTCAGGGAGAGGACTATAGGGTTTCGTACTTTACTGTGCATCCAACCATCTCTGTCCAGCTCTGCCAAAAATTAAAAGAGGGGGTGGACTTCATGGATGGGAAGGCGCCCTGTAATGTGATTATCCAGGATTTTAAAACAGATCTATCTGTGACATTTAAATAAAGATGTCATTACTCATTTCATCTATGTGTCAAGGTCTTCCTAAAAATTGCAGAAGGGTCATGAAAAGATCTCTTTTGTAATGGTAAATGGTTAAGAGGAATTATGTGAATATTTTTATAGCCACTAAAAATAATCTCAATTTAAACCCTCCTGACTGATTTTAGGACATTGACTGGGCGACCCAGCAGCCTTTGCTCCTCCATCAGCGAGCGGTCGCAGCATTGATGTCTATTGACTTTGATAGGTGATGTTAAGCTTTGCCAAGCGTTGCAACTGCTCGTGTTAGAAGCTGAGCAAAGTTCAGCTTTTCTGATTTCAGCGTGAGCATCAAAAAAATCAAACTGTTTCTACGTGTTTCTGCTGGTCAACAGGAAGAAAAGTGAAGGAAAAACTGATCATTCCCATCTGTAATCAGTCCACTTTGTTGGGAAACTCAAATAGGTCCGGGATCCTCCTGAAATACTCCTTACGCAGCACACTGTCCAAGCCAAGCTCTCTCCCAAGTAGAGCTGGACCCAAGTACTCAAATATCGCTGGGTGGACATTTAGCTTTCAATTTAGGTATGTGGATGTTTACATATTTATTTATTTATTCATTGTGCCTCCACAAACAGTCAGTTGCAGTGTTCTTGTTCACTGACAGCCGTGAACGTCACCTACAGCGGTGATTCAGTTGATTTCAGCTGCTATGAGCGTGTCCACAGCTCTGATAACCTAACCCTGACCTTTCCATGAACAGCAGCCATCTGTGGACCAGTCAGCATGAAGGGATGTGGGAAATGTGGGAACAGAGCGATGACCCCGCTGAGCGATGTGCCACACAGCTGAGGCCGGAGACCTCAGCTGTGTGGCACATTTTCAGTTCAGTGACAAGTTGGTAAATAAACTCCGTCTTTGCTGCATTTATTCCTAGAAATCTTATTTCTAGGAATAAAACTATCATTTCTGGGTGGGTTCATATCTTGCAGTTCTGCTCTAGATTTTGTTTTTTCACTTTTTTAAATTTTAGAGTGCATTTTGGATAAAAGTGCTAAATTCCTCATATACTTGGTTGGCTCTTGTGGGTTTTTTAGACACGAGACCTTCGTGATTCCTGGAGGTCTTCCATTGGAATAACTCGGACAAAAGGACATACTCATGAAATACTCAGCCGTGATTGGATGAAACATCTATCGGATTCACAAGGGGACCTTAACCGGTCAGCAAATGGAACCACACGGAAACATGATACATTAGCGACCACAGTAAAGTATTGATTTGTCCTAAGTTTAGCATCTCGGCCCTGAATGGATCTCTTTAACCCTGACAAGATGGATCTTCTTGTGTTCACAATTTTTCAGTTCTCATGTGAATCAAGTTGGTTTGCAAAGTCAGTCCAGGATCGCCAATGTAAGCCAAATGAAGGCAATTAAATGTTATCTCAGACTGATATATGATAACCTTATATTAACATTATGCAAATAAACAATTGGAGATGTTGCTTTGATGCTTTGTAAAGAAATATTAAAAAATGGACAAATACTGGTTCTCCGATGCTGATGGTAGAAAAAATATTTTATTTTCAGGTAACTTATTTCCTCACATCAACAAAGCTCAGACCTCAAGAGGATTTATAAATAATTGGACACAGACATAGACTGATTTTGAATCCAACATATGCCGGGCAACATCAGATAAGGAGATTCAGAAGTATGCTTGAGCCAAACTAGTTCCTTCTAAGTGTCACGTAACATATCAAAACACAAAAAGAGTGTTTTGTAAGAGTTCAAAGTGGCTACGCTCAAAAGTGTAGGTGGGAACTGTCACAGCGGGGGATGATGGGGAGAATTCATTTGATTGTACCTGCATAAAGTGATGGAAGCAGCTTAAAAAAGAAAAAGGCCTTGTTTATTTCCTCGCTTTTACACAGCTGGAAATAGCTTTGTTCAGAGTTTGTGCTTGCTGGGTTGTCATTAAGTGAGCACCATCTTTGACGCACGCTGACAACTTCATGAGTGCAATAACAGGCGCCACGTTCAGTGTCTCAGGCTGTGTACCTACAGCAGCAGCAGCAGCAGCAGCAGCAATTTTGCAGGTCTTCATCCTCTAACAGTATTATCTTGGCTTAGTGGGTGACCTGTCACCGCCGCAGTCTATCCAGCTAAGAAGAGGTCAGAGGGGCAGTGAGAAGCATATGCAGGTCTGGCCGAGGTTGGAGAACCACAGCCAAGTTGTAAATTATAATATGAAACACGGCAGAACATAAAAAACCTGGACAGAAATGTGGTGAGCTATGTTTAAGCAGTCACTGATGTGGAGTACCTGCACCTCTAGGAAACCACGTTACTAGCAGTGTGTTACTGCTTTACGATGGAGGACTTCATGGAAGATTTTAGCTTAGATTTTGTCAGATGGACAGATGAATGCAAGATCAAATACAGTGTGAAGGTACAAAGGCTCTACCCAGGACTGAGGCATCATATCTGCTGGAGTGCAATCGCTTCACTCCCTTTTTTTCCATACTTTAAAATGTAATGGATCAATAAAAAAATAATAAAGTCAACCAGACAGCAACATAAAAATATTTAATTTTTTATGCTAATTTAAATATGTGACTAAATCAAACAAATAGTTAATGGATAAAGTAGTTTGGAATTGATTGGTAACATGTACTACAACTACAAACAACCATGACTGTTACGGCTTGTAATTTGAGTTTTGGAGGGACAACACCAACAACCTCCACCACTTCCAAGCTGCATTCACTGTCCCGACAGGCGGTGAAGGATCAAAGAACAGAGAAAAGGCTGCTGAAGCAACAGTTGACGTTTCCGCCATGGTGTTTTACAAGTATTCACACTCTGACAGATCCACTGGAACAGTGAACGCTGAGTCAGAGAGCGATGTCCACTTTGGTTGGACAACGCCCTTGCGCTGGATGCACTCATTTGCGCTGCCTGGATGCCTTACCTTCCACAGGTCCATTGCAAAGGTGATAAAAAAAACACCTATGTCTTTTCCACAAAAAATGAAAAAGCTATGTGCAATGGAGACCTGCCGGCAGTCTCTAGACCTGCTAATCTGGACTGCTGACCATCTTCAGATTAGCAGGTCAAGTTTGTACCACAGCATACAAATACATCAAACAGTGGGAAGATCTAACAGATGAAATGATTTTATGTACTGTATGAGATGGTGATGACCACCACTCCAGATAATGGGTCAGACTTTGAAAAGTCATTTAGAGTGTACAAGCCTGTGGATTCTGACCTGTAAACTGTATGAACAGAACTTTACAAACCTTTATGTGATGTCATCCAGAGGTTTCTGGAGTATGGATTTGATGACCCAGATGTTGCTACTGAAACAATATCAGAAACAAGAGCCCCATTCACACAGTCAACTTGATCCGCTTCTTTTTATCCCGCCATGCCGCACTGTGGGAATGGTGTAATATTTTGTTTCACGGCTGTTGGGCTAACAGGGGCATGAGGACGGTTGTGAACTCTATGCAGAGGATGAAATCAGTCAGTCATGAGGATGGTGAGTGATGAGTCAGTGGACCGTGAGACAGCAGCGTCAGGCCTGCTCTTAGGATGCCTGGCCAAATGGCGAGCAAGCTGAAGACAGCAGAAGAAGAGAAAAATCTGCTGTGTCGGACTGTGCCAGCTGGTTTCAGATTTAGAGCGGCTGGAGGCAGAAACTGACTAAACTTGTTGTATCACAAACTTCGTTGTTCAACTTGGGGCGCACACTACTTGGCGAGTCCCGCTACAACCTGGAAGAGCCTCCACCAGCAGAAGCGAGGCTATCATCTCCCTTCTGAGGCCGCTGTCGCACCTCTAAAGCCAGCAGTGATGAGGGAACTGAGGCCAGCATGACTGTGCATGTTTATTCACCACTGACTGAATAACACAGCCAGTAAGGGACCGTCTTCAGGTCAAAATGCTTTGTGGACACACACACTGTGGAAGCACGACAGCCGTGGCCAAAAGTTTTGAGAATGACTCAAATATTAATTTTCACAAAGTCTGCAGCCTCCCTTGCTATGATGGCAATTTGCATATTCTCCAGAATGTTATGAAGAGTGATCAGATGAATTGCAATTCACTGCAAGGTCCCCCTTTGCCATGAAAATGAACGTAATCCCAAAATAACCCATTTCCACTGCATTTCAACCCCGCCACAAAAGGACCAGCTGACATCAGGTCAGTGATTCTCTGGTTAATACAGGTGAGAGTGCTGTCATGCTGGTTGAGTCAGAATAACAGACTGGACGCTTTAAAAGGAGGATGGTGCTGGAAATCATTGTTCTTCCTCAGTTAACCACGCCTATCAGCAAGGGAACATACAGTCATCGTGGAGTTGCACAAAAAGGGCTTCACAAGCATGGATATTGCTACTAGTAAGACTGCACCTACATCAGCTATCTGTCGGACCACAAGGATGTCAAGGAGTGAAGTTCAGTTGTTGTGACAAAGGCTTCAGAGTGCCCACGACAGTACAGCAAGTACCAGGACCGTCTCATAAAGTTGATCCAACTGCAGACCGGTGTGAGTGCATCTGAACGCACAGTGAGGTGAAGACTTTTGGAGGATGGTGTCCAGAAGGGCAGCAGAGAAGCCACTTCTCTCCGGGAAAAACATGAGAGACAGACTGATATTCTGCAAACGGTACAGGGACTGGACTGCTGAGGACTGGGCTAATGTCATCTTCTCTGATGAATCCCCTTTCTGATTGTGTTGAGCATCTGGAAAAGAGAAGAAAAATCAGTCCTGTGTCAACACTAAACCATCCTGAGACCGTTCATGTGTCAGGTTGCTTCACACTCACAACTTTGCCTGTAAATAAAGATTGGTGTCAAAACATCCTCTGAGAGGAACTTCTCCCAGCCATCCGAGAACAGTCCGACGAACAAAGTCTTTTCTGGCATGATGGAGCACCTTCCAGTAAGGCAAAAGTGACAACTAAGTGACTCGGGGAATAAAACATCAAAATTTTAGGTCCCTGACCAGGAAACTCCCCCAGACCTTAAAACCAATCCAAAACCGGAACCCCACAAACTCCAAGCACTAATTATGCAAGAATGAGCTGCTATCAGTCAGGATGTGGCTCAGAAGTTAACTGACAGCAGGTCAGGGCGGAATGCAGAGATGAAAAAGAAATCTGATCAAAAAAGAAGGGTCAAAGAAGATAAAAGCCTTTGATACCTATGAAATGCTTGTACTTATACTTCAGTATACCACATTAACCTCTGTCAAAAAGATCTAAAAATGCTGAAGCAGCAAACTTTGTTGGGACAAGTACAGCTGTATTGTACCTTCATGGGATCAGTGTGAATGCACAGCTGGAGAGTGGAGGCACAATGAAGAGGGGATCTCCAGTGCATCTCTGCGTGAAAGGGTCTAAAAAGTTTCAGCATCTTGAATAAACGTTCCCAGAAATCCAGCAATGACCGCTGGCCCCATCTCAATCTCCACCTGCAGCTTGTCCTCATTACACTCACTTTTCAAACGGGAGGTTGTAAATTATTTCAACTGTGAGGAGGAAGACGCTGGCTCATCTGCAGCCTCAGAAGACGGGGTTATGGATGTCTTTCCTCTGTGCTCCACCTCACCACAGATGTGCTTCATATAAGGCAGAAACCTTCTAGATTCACGTCTCCAGAAAGAAACAACATAGTTTCAAATATTAAAGGTACTTTGTAATAATTATTATGGATTCCATGAATTTTACATGTTTTACTAGCCCTAGTTTCAGCTGTGCTTTTGCAGATGTATATCCAGTTTTATTTGTCATATGTAAACTGACGTAACAACTTGCTGAGGGGTTTTTTTTCTTCAGTTTTTTGAGTAACAATCCCACAGCTGGTGTCTATTCACATTCATTTACATGGAGGAGATTTTGTTTGTTGTGATAATCACAGATTGGTTCAACATATAAAACTTGAGTATACTATCTTTGATTTGCAGAATTTCACCTTTTCTAGAGATTTTTTTTTTAAATCCTGCAGGTGGTCAACAGTGTATGTCATCACTTTTGCTGTTTGATCCACATCCGAGCACAGCAACCAGCCTCCAGACAGACTACAGAAATGTGGATCAGATTTCATTTGTATTTCCCGTGAACTTATTCATTCAGTGCTTGCAAAGAGAGGACGTGACTTGTTGACATCTAATAACACTCCTTCCAGTAGGGAACCAGAACACGGCAGGTCCTCCAGTGCCCCCATCAGGACCACTACTGCACCGCTCCCTGCTCCTCATCCATTTTCATTTTTAACTTCTCATGCTTTTTTAATTTGTGTCTTCCTCCTCTGCAGCAAGAGCAGCTTTTTTCCTCCCTCTCTCTCTGTCTTCTTCCTCACTCCCTGCTCACGGTGAACTGCCGTGGGGTGAAGCCATTACAAACAGCAAACAGACATGTTGTGTCGGCAAACACTGCTGCGCATACAGGTGGCGCAGAGCTAACAGACGGGAATCATTACACTGTTCCACTCAGATCGCTGCTGCTCCACTGGGACTGAGTTTGCAGGGGCTTCACATAGACACTGGCGGGCGCGAACAGACACGCGGAGCCAGATGTGTGACAAACAAACAGGGTGCTGCGTGTGCGCAGGTGCGCGCAAGTATGTGTCGGTGGAGATTATTATGGCTTTGTTCAGAAGCAAATAAAAAGAGAGAAGTAAAGAAAGAAGCACAGGGAGAGGACACGGCGTGGGGTGGGGAAAAAAAAAATCTGCAGTTTGTTATTGTACCTGGGGCCACGGAGTCGGCTCGCTCCGCAGCCTGGCTAATGGTGCGACGTTCCCCGCCATATTTCACCGGGCACATTTACATTTGCCAACCCGCTGACCTAGTCATAGCACATCTCTCCCCCATTTGTCCCCCACGACTGCGGGAGCGTGTGCAGCAAAGATAATGACTGCATTGATCAGGGACGTCCCCGATGGGTGGTCCGGTTCCGTCAAGGATGAGAGAAAACGAGAGGCAGGGAGAGAGGAGCGGGGCCAGAACCGGGGGGCCCCCTCCGCTCAAACCCACCTTGACGCATTAGCCAATCAAATATCCATCCCGGCGGACGCCTTCCTGCTCCACACACACAATCAAAAAGTCATCTGCTGGCCCCGTTTCAGTGTCTGTCGTTTCTTCGTCGTTCCCCGGCCCTCGCTCAGAAGAAAGGGGAGTGAAGAGAGCTCTGTCAGTGTGAATGCAGAGACGATCGCGTGAAATGTCTCAACCTAGTTGAAAACCCGCTGAGACCCTTAAGGAACATGCTTCATGAGAAAAAACCTCCAAACCACACGTGGAGAACATCTACTGCATGATGGGGTTTTATGCAGCAGTAAAAAGCGCTCTGACTAGACAGAAGCTCATGAAATGCTGCACTTCATGGTTGAGACAATGTGTCTCTTGTTGTCATGGTTACCAGGCAGCCAGGTCCCACTTCAGAACTTCACACTAAAGATGGAGTTAAAAGTCACCTCATTTGTTTAATTTGTAAAGTGAAAAAGGCTTGAAGAACAAAATTCTAATGGAAAGGTACTGTTTCTACCTCAGCTGTTTTAGAAAGGAACTTTTGAGGTTAGATGGTGGCTAAACGGAGGTCTGAGACCAAAATGAGCAGAAGGTCTAGATTTTAAACTTCAGGTTTAACAAACACTTGTTCTGACAAACCCATGTAACCGCAGAGATAAACCCAAAATTGTTTCAATATTGAGTATTGAAACAATACTCAATATTGTTGAGTATTGTTTCATTTCCTCCTCACTTGGAGGAAATGAGAAAGTTCTAGACTAAGGATTTTGTTCTTTTTCAGTTTTGTTTCAAGATGCTCAGAAACAAACTAGAAGTGGATCGATTCCCAGCCCTTTTAAAGTGTGCCTGGATGCAACGCTCTACCCCAGATTCCTCCTTTTTTTCAGAACCACAACTACATCAGTCGCAGAGGTCACATGACTTGCTTCTAATTAGACCATGGTGCACTACCTAGAACCACAGTAACATTAGCAGTGTACTTTACACTCCTTCGCATGCACAGTTACACAGATTTTCAAGTTCTCTCAACTCTTCTCCTTG
Source organism: Zenarchopterus dispar (assembly GCA_028564865.1). Classification (NCBI taxonomy): domain Eukaryota; kingdom Metazoa; phylum Chordata; class Actinopteri; order Beloniformes; family Zenarchopteridae; genus Zenarchopterus; species Zenarchopterus dispar. Next base: position 3,817,784 of record JAOWBL010000016.1, read on the forward strand.
TATTGCTGTCCTCGGCTCCCCTGGTCACATCTCTGATGGGATGTGCTAAAGCGTGAGTCAAGAAAAAAAATCATCTCTGAGTCTGAAACATAAAGGTGACAAATGTCATAACAACCAGTAACTCTGATGGGTTGATTAATTATTTCTGATCATTTTGATAGTAGTTAAATCTAATCCAGCAAAAGAGCAGAATTACCTGAGAGGATGCAAATATCCTCCTCCAGCAGCCAGGAAGAACATCACGTGGAGGTGTCCTTAGTGCAGAAAACAGGAGCACTTCTGCACACATGGCTGTGTTTTGCTTTTTGGCCACTTAATTCTGCAGCTGCAAGTGATTCATCTGTCTGTAAGAGGAATATAACTTTGGCATGTTACGTTTGTGCTCTCAGTGTTTGACATGAGCAGGAACCCACGCTCCACCTTCTTCTCCAGTTATGTTTCCTTCTGGTTAAAAAAAGTGATGAAGAGTCTAGTTTTTGTTTTTGTTTTTGTTTTTTAAAGGAGGTTTTAAGAGTGCAGCTCTTGCCTAATAGGATTGTTTATGAGTATGTTTTCTGCCTCCATTAGACACTAAGAGAAGAATTCTGATTTGGAGATAGGATAGCAGTTTCTCAGACTGAGGGCCAAAGAAAAGTACATTTTAACCATTTAAACCAAGTCAAACCCTCATTCCATTTCCAGGTTTATCTCTACCTAACTTCACATCCTGCTGCCTCACCTCAGATGTAGGTAGTGTAAAACTGGAAGACTACTAGTTTCTCCTCCATGATCTTGGTCATCTTGGTTACCGATAATTTTGCATTGCATTCATTTTTAAGTTTATTTAAGAACATTGTGGCATTTGTTCACTGTACCACCGACGCTGTCCTTCAGGTTGCGTGAGGAGACTCTGAGCTCGGCTCTTATCGCTTGTGGGGACAAAAAAAAAAAAAAAAAAGGTACAACAATTTGAAATCTGACAGCTCAGGAGTTCCATTAAGAATTTGCTCAAATTTACAGTGAGAGCGAGCCACTACTTCTTGTCCTCCGCAGAAACAAGGCAATCACTCACCTCAGCTCCTCTGCATGGGCCAGACAGCATTTACACACAGACACGAACCACACAGGAGCCAGAGAGCAATGGTTACACATAGATGCAGACGTCTGCACACACTCACCGAGAGGATAGTGTCCCATGTGTGGACACGTGCGTGCACGCTCTCCCGCTTCGTGCATCTCTGGTCGTGAGGGTGGATAAAGATCCGTCATGGAAAAGGTTACGTCTTGTACATGTGCAAACAAGGGGTGTGGGATTCGCGCTGCAAGCCACCAGCCAATCTCGGCCATGCTTCACCTTTGAGACCTATACATATTGAGGAAAAGCTCACGTATATGCCACAGGGAGCCTAATGTAGTGATAAATCTACAAAAGGATATGGAAATACATGCTTGCAAGATACATACCAATACATCCTATCTCCCCTTGCAGAATAACACCGATACTAACTTTCCATCTAAATCCTGCATTCACCGCAGCATTCGTTAATGTTGACATACATTCATTTTGAAGCTCTTCAAGGACTTTGTTATTTAGTTCTGTTGACACCCAGAAATATTGGATGTTCTCTGGCTTCTAATCTCTCCGTCTGCATTCCCCTAAAGGAGCTGGCAGGTCATTAAAAGTCAGGGCATATGGCACAACGCTTGCAGGAGATGTAGAGGAGCCCCTCCATCTCGTCCTTATCAGCAATGCTATACTGTATTTATGACTGAGAGGCTCCGAATCCATGCGGGACTGGAAACGAGGAGGCTAAAAGGCAGGGGGAGACGTAGCCTAATGCGGAATGACAATGAAAAAGTGACAGTGAGCAGCGAAAGACAGCAGTCTGAGAATGAGGTCAAAGAGGTTTACGTTTGATGTTCAGAAAAAAAAAAAGAAAAAAAAAAACAGCAAGCGATAACGAAGATGATGCATCTTCAGCTGTGTCCCGAGACTGCGTCTGACGTCTCTGAAGATACGGGTGAATATTAAATGGCCTCTTGTAAATCAAACTGGGGTATTACTGAGCACTGAACTAGAATTAGATACGAAAGGGCAGATAATAAATTGACTCTGTTTGCACAGTTTAAGTCAAAAAGCCTCTCCTGATAGAAAGAAAGGTGCAGCCAGAGTACTACACAGCAAAATGTCGCTGAGGCCTGATGGCTTCGATTTTCTTTCCTCGCTCTCTCAAGCTTCGCGTCCTTCTACACATGAATGCATCCTCACATTTTGGATAAACCAAATAACGATAACCGTTATTGGGTTTTGTTCAGTAGCGGTTCCATACCAGGAGAAGATGAAATGTCTGCACGCAAAAAGACGAACCCTGCAGCCGCGTCGTGTTTTTGGGTGACTGTGGGTTTCTGCTCCTCACCTTGGATTTTAATGCAGGGGAGAGATAGAAGAGGTAAAGCAGCTGACATGAAGAGGAGTGCAACAGAGAGAGAGGTGATACAGGTGAGAGAGAAAATCAACTGGCTCTCACACAGAGACAATCAATAAGCTCTCCTCTCAGTCTATTTCCTATGGGCCGGCCTCAGTAATAGCATTGTGCCAGAGCCGTCTGAGTGTAGCCTGGGAATAGGTTCAGGGTGATGTGATGGTGAAGTATGAAGGAGGCGCTGCTGAGGGACCCTTGCTAAATGTTACTTCTGTCATAAAGAGGGCAGAGTGAAAGACGAGGAGGAAAGTGTTTAATTGTTCTATATTATTTGGTCTAACACCAGGTTCATCAGCGGCGCTTGAAAGGTTATAAACCATGATGAATTTCCTATATTTCCTCCCAGATATGACCTCAACACTGGTCATTGTCTTATGTAGAGATTTAAAACGGGGTTTGTGAACTTGCAAGCATTGTAGGTCCACAGATTTATATCCTGAGAGGGT
>JAOWBL010000016.1:3820791-3837685 GCA_028564865.1 Zenarchopterus dispar
TGAGAGGGTATAGCAGTAGAGGTGGGAAACGATGGCCTAATCCCAAGGACCCACTGTGGTTTCTTTTTGTAAACCAGTGCAAGTATGGTTTGACTTTATCAGGTACACACAAGGTTCAAAGTGTAGGTTGCACTGAAGTTGCCCAGCCAGCAATATCCATGAACTTCACAAAAATGATCCCTAGCAAGAAGGGTCTGGTATCCTTCTCATTCACAGGCACTTCCATCAATAAAGCCGGTATCGAGCGTATTGAGGTGGGCTTTATGCAATGATCCTACAGGAGTGTCCAAAGACCATTAATCAAGTGGCTGCAGTATTGCTAAAAATACCTTAGATCATTAAGTTTTCACAGAAAAACCGGCAACAGCTATTCATCAGTAATCCTGCTCCTCAGCAAGCCATCATGAATGCATTTTGTTGATGTCAGTCTGGTTGTTGCTCTCCTTCTCTGCTGCTCTGCGCAAAAACAAAATACACAACTTTCATTCTGAGTGAATTAAAGTTGGATGTTATAGATATTTTATTTCTTTGCATAAATTCACCTGATGTTGCTTAAAATAGTCTACCCCCTTCAGAGTTTTCATGGATGTAAAATTAAACAATACAAACCAAAGCAGTATTTTTTAATGTGTATTTAAAACTGTTCAAAAGCCGGGATGTTTAATTGGATGTTATTCTGTGTCTGAATTCCTCAGATGAACATCAGTTGTTGCTTTTTGGGTTGAAGTTTGTCCTCTCTACACTTTCAGGACATGTTTTTGACATATAATGAAACAACTAACATCTAAAGCGATGATAATATAGTCTGCTCCTGTATTACTACAGTTTAGAAGGAATTGTGATTAATCGTGAGTTAACTAAGAAAATCTTTCAATTGATTGCGATTAAAAAATTTGATCAGTTGACTGGCCTAGTAAATTTCTCTTTGCTACTGTGCATGTCTTATGCAGAGAAAATAAAAGATTATTTTAAGTCTTTGCTGTCAAAAAAGGTTTGACCAGCAATTAGTTCAAATTGCTCACTTTTAACTGCCGTCTCATTGTTCAATAGTGTTCAATAGTTCATAGTGTTTCATAAAGAAAGAAGAGATTACAGTTGTGTGTATGTTACCTGCTTAAGCAAAATACATTTATCTGTTATTGTAACAGAAAAGGGTCAGATCCCATTCAGTGGGAAATGAATCCAGAAATCCAGCTCATTCCAGCGGGATCACATACTTTTTCTTGCCACTGTGCCTTTGTTTGTACGGATAGTGGTCATGGCAGTAGGAGGAAATGTGGGGCAGTGGTTCAGCAAGCGGTGCCAGGAGAAACTAATTTAACACAGCTGGAGTAGATCTCTAATTAGTTTCTTTTTCTATCGATGCAGCCGCCTGCTGGGACATGAAAAAGGAAAGACCTGCAACCAACAGAAAATGGGTTTGCCAATGACGACTGTTGTTCTCTTGGAAAAGATTGAAGCGAACCGGCGCACGTGCCTGCTGAGCGTGCCTGTGTTCGGGAGGAAACCCAGCATAGAGGGGAAAAATGCTGCAGATCAAAGAGCTAATTGTGGATAGCTGTAAACCCTGTGTACATCATGACAGTGGAGCCAAGGAGGAGACAACTTTTTCCTTACAGATGTTGATGCCAGTGCTTGCTAGCTGCCACACAGTGATACAAGTCAAGACAACCCAAGAAATCAGGAAAAACGTTTTTTCTTTACTGCCATATTGATTAGTGTTGGAACTAATAGGCAGACATTATACATAAAAGGTAAATGGTTAAAGAATTTTAAATAAACATTTGTTATATTATTTCATAAACAGAGAGAGCAGGCACCGTGATACCCTGTTTTAGAAAAAAAACACAACAGCAGTTAATACGCTGCAGAAAGAAACTGTTTCCTACCCCTTGAGAGCATCCTCCCTCCCCCCATTTATGTAAAACCAAACCGCCGAGGGTAAGTTGGAAACCCAAACATGTTGGTTTTGGTCATCTAATAATAAAGAAAATCTTGTTTTGCATTTTTGTTTAATTCTTCAAAGACAGAGGGACAGTAAGATGAATCTTCAGGAAATTCACAAGGATGAAAATGGGAAACTTTGGGATATTTTTTATTTAACCGGTCATTTAAAAAATAGATCAGTTCTAATAGTAAAAATTAAGGAAGTCAAAGAGGGTGTTTCAGTGTTTAAACCAAATTCTAACTATTAGGTAATCATCGAGCTCCTTGAAGGATGCTTGTTAGCTTTTTGGAGGCAATATAATTATGATGTGATTAGTGTGTAGTCACGTCTCACTGGACAGAAAATGGAAAAATAAAACATCTTTGAAGCAGAAAAAATACCTAGAATGTAATTCTTGGAGATTCAGTCCAGTAATGGCTTATGGGAGGACATGACACCTCTAGTCATTTTGTGGCATCGTTTGTCCACTTTAGCTGAGGAAGACAGAAAGTTTTTATATAATGATTGTGGTAAATGCAGCTTTTGAGGTTTTGTAGTAAGATTACAGTGTTGCTTTTTCAGCTATTAGACATCTGAATCATGTCAGCTGTCAGACAAACATTTACACAGTGTTGTTGTCAATCAACAACTGTCAGGGCTGATGGGACCTTTTCACTCAAAATAGGCGGCAAATTGTACAAAGTATCTGGAAGTGGTGGTGCAGCCTTATTTATGATGTCCAGCAGCTTTGGAAAATATTTTAAACTCCATTTTCTTCTTATATTACTTGTTAATCTAACGGCCACATTCCGACAGGGGGGTGATTAAAATCTCATCTCATCTTCCAATTTCCATGCACCGTGCTCCTGGCTGTCCCTCCGAATCTCCATCCAGGAGTGGAGAATAAAAGCCAGTGCGACACACGGGGGATGACGAGGGTGGAATTTCCACTCCGGTGCAGGTGAAGCCTGTGATTCATTAAAAAGAATGAGCAAGTCAGCAGGAGTGCTGTGGCAAGAAGGGAGACTGGGGCAGTGGGGAGGGGGTGCAGGTAACGGGGAGTAAGTAAGGGAAGGAGAGTTGATCAGAGTGTAGGGCTGCAGATTTCATCCATATGGGCAGCCAGTTGGTTGGCGGCCCAGCAGTCAAGTCTCAGTGATCCTGAGATTCACCACGCATGACCGCAAAACCATCACACACACACACACACTAAAATAAAACTCTGTAGAGGACTGTGGCGTGTGTAAGAGTATGTGCGCCATTGAGCAGGTGCATCAGATGTCCCCTTTCCACTCCTGTGGCAATTGTCACTAACATGCTCCAGTATCCAGGGACAGGATGAGGGCCAAATGGCTGGACCCAGAAACCAGTGTATGATGAGGCTGACCGTGGAGACCACGAAGGGTGGGGGTGGGGCTTCTGCATCTGCCTGGCAAGTGACTCACGCAAACAGTTCACATGGCAGTGATCCGTGAACACGTAACAATTAAAAGCAGGCATGTTCAGGGTTTTTTTTAACCAAAATTTGACATCTTTTTAGATCCTAATATTTTTTTTTTAAATAGTAGAAAAATACTGTACAGCAGCTCATATTTCAATCAAGACCTCTGTTCAAAGCAGTCAATGTTAGGGGTGGAGTTAGCCATTTCACTTAACTCCACCCCCTGAATAAAGCTAATTGTGAGATACGATGGAAGGTGAAGTAAATCAAAGATAGAAAATCACAAATCGCAACCAAATAATTTGTTTGACCCTCTTGTTTTAACACAATGAACTGTTGACAATAGAAAAGGAATCTAGCCCCCAGTCATTTATCTCCGAGTCCTCGACCAACAGCCTTCCTTCAGTTTTAACGTTTTCCAGAAACAAACCTAAACGAATGTAGTTCATTTGCTTTTGCAAATGTAGTCGGATTTAGCCTGGATTGGAATAATCAGAACATATTTATTTTTCTGTAGGCTACCTAATTGCCTAGACTGACCAGTTATACACATTCACGTCGCGAAAAGTCTCTCGGGAGAATTTTGTTTGTATCAAGGAGGAAGAAAAATTACGATGGCTGGCCAGGATAATGATTGCCCACAAGCTGCAACAGTTTCCTTTTAGTCTCCAAAGAATTTTAAACTCCTACGCAAAATGTTTAATAAAAACCGGATAATGAAATCATGTTTCCAAGCAACAAAAAAGCTATTTAAGAAGACCTGCAGCCAGAGTTACGGCCAACAAAGCGTGGTTCCTCAGAGAAATATTAGTCGCTGGTTTGCTTATGGAAAGCTGCAGTTTTTGAGCAGAATAAGAGAACGAGTTGTCAGAATTAGTTTGCCGTTGTGAAATGCATATGCTCTCGCTCCCTTGATAGGGACTAATAACATTTTGACACAGCACCCAGCTGGTGTATAGGCAGTATGAAGTAGCGCATCTGCTATCCTTCTCAACTTCGGGCTGACCTCTCTGAGGGAAGCTGACACACAAACACACATCGCAGGAGGCCGCCATCCCACGCAGAGCAGCTGCAGGAGCCAGCCAACAGCCCATGACCACGCTGTAATTATGAGCTTTTTCCAAATCACAAAGTGCTTCGATACTTCTGCCTCAACTCCTAATTTTTTTTTTTTTTTTTTTGATAGCTTGCAGGATTGAAAACAAAAAAAACCCAAAGAGAAATGGGGTTTCAGACAATCAGAAAATGGGAAAAGAAAGGAAAAAACAACAGTGGCGGGGTAAAGAGAAAAGAAAACAAAAGGAAGAAGCAGCAGTCCCTCAGGTGCACTGATGCTGTCCACTGAGAACAGCTCCTCATGAAACCCAATCATTACACCATTAAGCCCCAGTCCTTCAGTTGACCATGCTGTAAGAAACTATATCGGCAGAGAGGCGATGGAGCCTCCAGAAGTTGACGTCAGAAACAGGATGGGAAGAGGACTGGCACCACTTAGCATCCATGCCAACACACAAACACTGAAGTCCAGCCAAGGACAAGGCTGAAAACATCCACCCCTCCACCCCAGTCTCTTTGCCCCTGTGGGCCAATGGTTGGGCGCAGCAATGCGAGGTGACTTGTGGCCGATTGTGATTTATTTGGAGGCGGGTTCTCCTGTGTGGGACGTGGGCCAGTGGAGCCGAGGAGATGGATCCAAGGTGTGACCAAAGGAGACAGTCTGATTACAGCCTTCTACCTCCTTTCATCTTCATCTTCAACACTCTCCGTTTCCTGGCTCTTTTATCCACGTCATGTCTCTATGGTAACCTGGAGGCTAGAGAGAAGCCGATTGGCCAGAGAAGCGGCCTGATAGAGTAAATACTGAGACGGGAGTCCAAATGGATCCTGTCCACTTCGTTCCCAGAAGACAACATGACATTCCCTTTGAACAAAAAAGTTATCGCATTTCAAAGAAAAGAATTTGACAACCCAAAGTTGTTTCTACACTGTTCAAGTCCCAAATGCAGCAAACCATTCTCAGGCCTGCAGAATCAGAGAGGGAATCAAGTCTCTCTTCTTCTAAAATGTAAACTTCACTTTTTGCTCCAGCTGATATTTTTCCCCTGAACGGTAGATGTATGTGTCTTTTGGGATTTGAATCTACAGCTTCTCTCAGATTTTTTTGTAACATATTTCAGTTTCCCTCAGTCTCTCATACATTTGCGCTCCTTTTATTATTACACAGACTCCTGTCTTCACTATGAGGAACAGGTGAACGGGTACAGTTACTATTAGGATTCATATGGAGACATTCAGAGAACCACTTCAAAAAAAAAACTAAACTAAACTTCCTCAACAGGTTTGGATGATTCTTAGCCTGAGACAATCCTCAAAAGAAAAAAAAAAGCCACAGCATCACAGGGCATCAGCATCATCACTAATTCCAGCTTCCATCATTACTGTGTTCATACATAAATTGGTACTTCAACCTTGTCAGTATTTCAATATTTCACAACCAATAACCAATAAAAACCAATGAGTTGGCAGATAAATATGTCTGGGAGAAGGTCAAGTCAAGGAGACTGTATTTGACGATGGACACCTACAGTCTTCATCACAGTTGCATGAGGTGTGCTGCATTTAAAAAAAAAAAAAGTATTATGTACGAAGTTAAATCTGTAACTTAAAGCTGCTGCACAGATTAGAAGTGCATGTAATGTGGATACATATAAAATTCACACCTGCATATGATATAAAAGAGCGACCTGCAGCTTTACTGACCTTACAAAGACTTCTGAGGAGCACCAAACGTGTGCACCATGCAGGTGCTGGAGAAGGACAACGGAACCATGCTGTGTTCCAAGACTGCCATCAAGTGGCAGAAATAGATGATGATCTAAAAACGATACTTATTTAGGAGCAGTAATGCTTTCATTTTAGAAGCAAAGAAAAGGAAGAAGGGCAGAAGTTGCCTCAGTATTTCATCCTGTACAATTACTGGAGCTAATGTGTCATTTATTTGTAGGATAAGACAGGATAAAGTACCAGGGGAGAAATATCAGATGATACAACAATGAAGAAATGAAACAGTCCAAAACGGATGCACCAGCAGTTATTTCTTAATATGTTTACTTTGGTTCTGACAGCTCAACGACAAAGCCAAGCAGGTCTAATAGAACAGTGTGCTCTTTGCTAAATAACACTGTCAACAATAGAGATGTTCATCTCATCTGCTTCCCAAAGGTAGCGGTGAGATGTTGTTCTGGTCTGGATTAGATCATTTATCACTCACTGGGATCAGTGCAGTGTGCGTTTCCGAGCTGCTGAGAGATGTGAAAACAGCCGAGCACCGTCCACCTTTCCCCTGACTAAGGCTTTGCAAGAAACAAAAGCGAGCAAGAAGTCAGAACAGAGGTGCTGGGTGTAGCAGTTTCAACAGCAAAACATCATCATTGTCGTAATTTGAGGCACATCGAGATTAGATTACTGGCTTTTATACTCTAATATTGGGCACAGAACAAATAAGACGCCAAGAAGACAAACTAAAATGGGCTTGAAAGTAGAATCTGAGCCCTCTTGTTACTTGGTTGAGTCATTTGAAAGCTGCTGAAACCCGCAAGAGAAAAACCCTTCAGGACTGAGTGCAAGAAGAGTGGAAATAGCCAAGCCTGAGGATGGGGGTTTAGGGGTGGGAGTGGGGTGGAGGGGATTTTTAAAAAGAAAAAAAAAAGATAGCTCAGGGTTATGGTGCTTCATGAATGCAAGCACTTCCTCCTTATTTGGAGTTGATCAAAAGTAAAGCTCGTGTCCACTGAGACCTCAGACTGGGCCTACTATGTACATACTTCATAAAAGAGACATGTTGAACTCACTCAAAGCAGCAGAGACATACCCTTTTAAGTCAATGGTGTTATTCTGTGGGGAGGGGAACGGCGAGGAGTGTCTCCTTCTCCTCCTGCATCAGTGACTTTGAAGGAAGCGGTCCAGTGAGAACGGTGTCGGAGAGGCCATCAATCATTTAATGATGTTTCACATAAAACAGATCCATACAATAGCTATGGCTCAAGCACCTGTTTTCAAAATCATTTAAAAGAAACATTTTGTGCCCTTTTTTGCACAAGTTCAATTTTCTCAGATCTTAGTGAAATGCCTGTGACAGCTTTTGTTCATAATGGAGGACAGGACCACTACGTTGTCCCCCACCCCCAGTCCTGTCTCTACACCTTTGCTCAAAGCAGCTGCTTAAAGGATGGAGGTAGTGACTCTTGAGTCATGTTTAGACCTGGTATTAGCATCCATCTTGAGTGATCCAATCACTAGTAGACAGTTCCAAGGACATCTATTCACACCTGGTATTGGCATGAGTCTCCGCATGTTGCTTTGTTACCTGTGAGAGGTGGTGAAAATGAAGAACTGCGTAACAGCCGATGCATTGTCTTTTCATAGCAATTACTACTGAATTTCATTTCAAGAAAATTATACCAGTTAAGGGTTCAGAAAATAGTTTGCATCAATAGGCTAGGTTATGTAATAAGCATGGGAGAGTCATACACAAGATGGACAGGCAATATATTATCCATTCATCCATTTTCTATACCCGCTGCATCTATATACTGGGTCACAGGGGTCTGCTGGAGACTATCCCAGCCCATCAGACTATAACGTAGCGTTCGAGCTTTGATTTTGACTTCTACAGCAAACCGTATGTGGTTTGCTAAAGGAGGTAAACCACTCGTGTTGCAGGGATTTCCCCTGATGGTCTAACAAGACCACATCAGAGGAGTGTTTATACTCGCACACCAGATCAAGATATGAAGAAGACACGTCAGTACTACACATGGGGAGGACGTGATGATGGACTGAACTATGACAGAGTGGAGGGAGACAGAAGGACAGACTAAAGTTGAACACACAACCAAACCCTTCACAGACAATGTAGTTGTTAAAAGAGCCTTGTCACACACAGAACACTGTTGAACATTAAATGGACATGAATAAATATCTTGTGGAATGAGCAGTGAAGCTAAAACAGTGACTGGATGAACATGTTTGCATAAATCTAACCTCATAAATTTAAAAGAAACAACACAGACTACTCAGTGATGTTGGTTCTTATGGTTCCTGCTCATCATTTTTTATGTTTATATGACACCACTGTTGCGTGAATGAGCACGTCCTTACATCTTGACAGAAGATGTCAGTTACGTGAGTGGGCTTTCAGTGTGGCCCAGGACATATTGTGTTTATACAAAGAATGTGAGCACATCTGGTCCAGACCACCTCTGGATCTCAATGCACCTGCAGATACCTACAGACTCAGAGTGGATGTTAATACCAGGTATAAACAAGGCCTTAGTTTGAGTTGTATTTATTTGCAGACGATATGACTGAGAAATTTCACAGTTTCTGTTTTTTAGTTGTTGAAAAGTTCTTCATAATTGTAGCTAGTCTTTATTTAGTTATTCAATAGTTTCCCAGCCTGAGATCAACAAGGCACATCTATCTGTTTTTATTGTTGACTTAATCTACCTGCTTCTTTGACTGACAGGTTATGCCAGATGCATATATCACAATATAAATCACTGTTTTTATCTTTTTATTTATTTTTTCTTAGACAGCCTTTGCCCTACAAATGTGTGATGGGACTCCAAAATGTGGTGAGACACTATTTTATAGTCTGGCTCAAACAACTTGCAGAAAGTCTTCTCCAGAAAGAGCAATTATCAATAAAGTTTTGATATTATGCATTTTGTAAGATCCAGAGATTTTAAATGGACTTATACAGTAATAAGAGACCAGTTTTCAGGCCGTCCAGTTGTCATTGTATCATTTTAAGAGCCGTTAGTGGGATCAAAGGCTTTCTGGCTTCTGGTGAAACTGTGGAGGACACAGGCAAACAATTCAGAGACATCAGAAGAGGTTTAACCTACATACAAGGAGAGGTTCATTTTAAAAGTGTAAAAGCAACTTTAATTTGACCCTCCATCATTTTATACAGATAATAACACTAAGGACCAGACATGTTGAGGAACACATATTTTGAAATTCAATTCTTATATTATCATCACTTTCATTCAAACTCATAATCTCATAAATCAGGTAAACTCCTGGACAGCTGGACTTCAGTGCTTCTGCTTCAAGTGAGGCCCAGGTGTTATGGGATCTAGATGATTTGCATTTGCTGTGGATGTACTTTCACACATGAATGAGCTGAACGTAAAGATACAGCGCATGACATGTACACAAACGTGAAAGCCTTCAAATCCAAGCTGGCTTTATTTTCCAAGCAAATTTTACATAAGTCATTCACTCATTTTCCCACAATAGCCACACTGAAAAAGGCTGGCACAAAAGTGAAGAAATACAGTCTTCATGTCTGTTGAGGGACGACCTAACAAAGAAAATAAAAATGCAGGAAGAAGATCCTGAGTTGTTGAATACATGTGTTTACTGCATGTTTTATAACAAAGTAAGCCTGGACTACTTACTATTTACTGTAATGAAGGACATTTATTGAATTCTGCCCTCATTAAGTGTTTGAAAGGGAGATAACATCATGTCAACCATCTAATCACTGACCTGATTGTACTTTAGTCCTAATTACTTATTTGAGCTGATACTTTAAGTCCACTTTGAATTACACAAACTGAAGAGGCATGCAAGGATGTTCATAAGTGTCAATGAGCTTCTAAAATCTGTTAAATAATACCACAATTTAACAAAGAGGTCAAGGGTTTTAAGTGGAAACGTCAGGACAATTATTAGGATAAAAATCCAAATCAAAGACTTTAAAGCTGCACATAAGGTGGGAATGCTTGAGTATGTTTGTTTGTTCCTGTCCTATATCATGATTCTAGTAACTTCTGTTGATCCCTAATTTAGAGACAGAAACCTGAAACAGGCCTAAAGGAAGCTAAATATTTCATTAGTTGGTTATCTCCAGCCATCATTTATATTTACTTATTCCTGCTCAGGATTACAGGGATCTACAGAAGTCTAGTTCGGCTCTTTGAAAGTGAAAAGCAGAGGTACAGCCCAGACAGATCATCAGTCCATCGCAGGCCAAACTCTTACATCTAGTCAAAGACCCCAGGTGCAGATTTCTGAGGGTTTTCACGGGTCAGGAGACGCCGGACCTGATTGCATGAGACTAGAGGCAGGAGTTTGAAGAAACAGGTTTCCTAATGAATGTAAAGCAATGCAATACACAGGAACTCCAAAGAGAAAACTGAAATAAAGCACTGAAGATGCCACAACTGGAAAAATAAACAGAAATCAGTCATATTGATCTGTGAAAAGTAGTTTATCTGAAATTTTTGGAGACATAGCAGTTGAGATGAAGTTGAAACATCAGGCGCAGCTTAAACCACAGGCATTAATGAAGGTTAAGAGGTCATTTGACTTTCGTTCATAATATACTCTAGTCTGTATGGGAGAGCCGAAAAGCAGTGCTCAATTATGGAAAGAAATCATAATCACAATGGTTTTAGTCAACAGTGAAATAGGACAGATTTTAAATAATTAATCACTGAATTGTTGAAGCACGGTCCTTTGATGGGACATTAATATGTCAAAATTTCAATTGGTAAACCTAAATTTCAGACAGAAAAAAAAGATTCAGGCCATCAAAGCAAATACTCAGAGTAGCTCAAAAAATCCCTTAAACATTTTTGGTGAGAAACACCAACATGACCTCAACATTACTTAACTAAATAACTTTAACTTGCACACAGGAAGGAGGACAGGATCATTTATTCACCTGCAATTTGAAATAATTCAAAATTAATTGAAATTTGGTCAATGGCACAGCCCTACAAACAAGTTTAATACCAGGTTAAGCTTATATCACATCTTAACTAAGGTGTGATTGTCCCTTACTTTTTGGCTTTGGTATGATACTGAACACATATTCCTGCATTAATGATCATCAGCCTCAGCACAAACTGTTGATGACTTATGGGACTCATCCGTTACTTTTAACTGCACTTTGATAGCTTGAGAAAACGTACCCATCCCTTAATGTTACTTTTTTTTCTCAGTTATCACAATGAAGCTTCTCATACATGGTGCAGGATGTGTATGAGAGCTGCAAGACTGTGGTGAGGGATGCCGTAGGTGTGACAGAGCTGTTCAAGGTGGAGGTGGGACTGCACCAAGGATCAGCCATGAGCCTCTTCTTGTTTGCTATGGTGATGGACAGGCTGACAGATGAGATTAGACAGGAATCTCCATGAACCATGATGTTTGCAGATGACATTGTGATCTGTAGTGTAAACAGGGACCAGGTGGAGGGAAATTTAGAGGGATGGAGGTATGCTCTGAAAAGAAGAGGGATGAAGGTTAGTTGCAGCAAGACAGAGTACTTGTGTGTGTGAACGAGAGGGATGCAAGTGGAACATTGGGGTTACAGGGAGAAGAGATAAAGAAAGTGGAGGATTTTAAATACTTGGGGTCAACAGTCAAGAACAAAGGAAAGTGTGGAAAAGAGATGAAGAAACATGTACACGCAGGTTGGATCGGGTGGAGAAAAGTCAGGAGTGAAGTGTGATAAAAGGGTGTCAGCAAGAATGAAAGGAAAGGTGTACAAGACAGTGGTGAGACCAGTGATGTTGTATAGTTTGGAGACTGTGGCACTGAGGAAGAGACAGGAGGCAGAGCTAGAGGCAGCAGAAATGAAAATGTTGAGGTTCTCTTTGGGAGTAACAAGGATGGATAGGATCAGGAACGAGTACATCAGAGGGATGGCACATGTTAGATGTTTTGGTGATAAAGTCAAAGAGGCCAGACTGACATGGTTTGGACATGTGCAGAGGAGGGATAGATCAATTTATTGGGAAAAGGATGTTAAGGTGGGAACTGCCAGGCAGGAATCCTAGAAGAAGACCAAAAAGGAGATATATGGATAATTTGAAGGATGACATGAGAGTGGTTGGTGTGAGAGAGGAGGAGAGGATAGGGTTAGGTGGAGATGGATGGCTTGCTGTGGTGACCCCTGAAGGGAGCAGGCGCAAGGAAAAAAAAAATCACAATGAAGCCTACAAACTTTCAAAATTACTGCAGAGAGCAACTTTGATTCCATCTGCAGTCACACAGACAAAGAGGTAAATACAGAAACGTCTGGACTGAGAGAGTGAAAATCCACAAAACTTTTCTGTTCATTACCCTCAGGCAGCAGCAGAAGTGCATGTCAGCTTTGGACTCAATTAAATTCCACCTTCCTTCCTGTTTTCTTTGGATGTGACTTGAATAGCCGCATCATGAGAACTTGGGCTCAGTAATGCTCTGCAACCCTGCCACCCAAAACGACTTTGTGCAATTAAAATAAGACAGGAGGAAGCTGGGGAAAGAGCTGAGCGTCAGAAGAAAGACAAACGGATCTATGGGAGAGGACGGGCCGAGGCGGGGTATGAGGAGCCTCTGCTGTCTGGTTGATAACTTTGAAACTCGAGTGAGAAAACCATGACAGATGGTGTTGGATGAAAACGGCTCCAAATAACAAAAATCACATGCTGCAGAGTCAGCAAACTGCAAAAATGAAATAAATAAACATGCCATATTTTTGAACTCTACTTTCTGGTCAAGATATAAAAGTTCCTCTTTAATGCCATTTAGGGTTTATTTTTAACCAAAAACTTTTAGGTTTTCCTTCCATCCAGATCAACTTTGGTCTTAAAGTTTCTATTTGATTTTTTTTTTTACTTCCAGCTCCAGGAGTGTTTTTCTTGTGTGGGCTTCTTGGGTTTCTTTTATGTGTAATTCCTAAAAGCTAAACGAGTAAAAATGGTCCAAAGCCTTGGCGCTATCATTGACTTTACACATTACAGCCTGAACTGGATTTGAATAACTTTTATCTTGAACTTCAGAGGTGTTTCGACAATTGTGGTGTCCCAGATCTCTTTTGCACTTAATAAACTTAACATACATTTCCACAGGTAATTTATTCATCAGCGTGCTTTCTGAATAGGTTCATTGTTGAGGTTTTTCACAAAATTAGATCCCTGATCATAAATATTGAACATTGATGATTGACTCAAGCAGCTCAAACAGGCTTCTAAATAGATTTGATTGCTCTTAAAACCCCACATGTAGATTTAATCAAATAATCTACAGATTAAGATGATTAGGATTACCAATTTTTCAAAAAATATCAAAAGTAGGCCAAACTTCAAAGCAAATTTTGGGACATTTTGTATAATTCATGAAGAACTGAGACTGTGTTGGGAACAAAGTGAGTTTCTTTTTTATATCATGTCTTTCCCTAATAACGCAAATGGTGAAAATAATTAAATTTACTGAAGCACCCAGGAGCCATTTGTCTAGAAAATAGACTAGAAAAATAGTTTTAACTTTTAGACTTACAAAAAAAAAAAAAAGAACAATTGTGTTGTCATTGTCAGGAGAAAACTGATTAGAAGACGTACATTTTAAAAAAGATACATACATGCAAGCACAATTTTTCTTTGATTCACTGAAGAGAATTAAGTCTGTAAAAAACTTTCAGGCTGAGCTTTTAATTATCTCCAGGGCTGGTTTTCTCCTCTCACGGCTCAATCCACAGGAACGCCAGCTGAAGCCCAGCCTTAGACGACCTGACAAATCTGCCTCCGTTCAAAGACGCTCCCATGCCTCATCAGTCGGAGACGAGAGAAACCCAACCAGAACGTGCAAAGACTCAAACAGCACAGATGCAGAGTCCCGGTCGCGCTCCCTCATTCAAACGCTGGGTCATGACATTCTCAGATGTCTGGAGGAGATGTCTGCCTGTTGCACTCCCTCTCTCATCCTAAACATCTGCCAGTCAGTCATAAACACACACACACACATATCCCATGATCCTCCGTTCTTTAGTCAGATGCGTGCCAGATAAACATCATTAAAAGCAGTGGGCGTTACCCCCATGCGACACACGCCGTGCATGTCGGGTAAACACCACAGCAACTCATTAGCACACAAGTCATCAAGTTAGTGTGTTAGTGTGGTTCATGGCTGTGCATGTGTGTGTGTGCGCGTGACTTCGAGCAATAGGGGAACACAGTTCATTCTGCAATAAGCAAACTTCTGTTAAAATATTCATGAGCGAACTTCTCAGTAGCAGCAGGTTGAGTCAGGTCAAGCTCATTTAAACAGCTGAGGGATTCACACTGGGAGCAGAAACACAGACAGTGCCTGTTAGTTGAGGTCAGTGGTTTGAAACCTTTGTTATAGTGGTGCAAATATTGACATATGGTCAGGTGCAGAAGTTAGCAGACCTCATGTTCCCCATGTTTTTGTGTTTTTTTGTAGTTTGGTTGTTTGCTTGTAAAGACATAAATGTCATCGGATCCTAGCGTGTCTTAGGGAAACAAATAAATCCATTTCTTCACCGCATCATTACTTCTTTAACAGAAAAAGGTACAAAATAGTAATAATAATAATAATAATAATAATAATAATAATAGTAATAATAATAAACGTTCAAGACAGTCTTCTCAGGAGTTGGACATGTTTGGTCTTGATGGCCAGTGCCATGTTGGAAAAAAAAAACAAAAAACACAGAAACGGTTTCAGCAGAAATATTTCATTCTTGTAACCAAGCACGGTGATGAACGTGTGATGATGGACCAAAGATCTTCAAAGGAAGAGACTGAAAAAGCCAGAGAATGACTACTTCAAGTTATTGCTGCTAAAGCTGGATCTGGGGGGGTGCTTATTATTGCTCACATATTTTATTTTATCGTATTTATGTAAAGGTTCTGTTCAATAATGTCGCCCACCTGAGGTTTCATCTCAATGAGTCTTGCATCAGAACTTGCTACAATGATTTTTTTTTTAATATATACAGACAAAAAAACATCAATTTAAGATTGAGAGAGATGGTGCTAACATTTGAACATCTGTAACATCAGATGACATGAAAATATATTGTAATAAACTTTGAAAGATCTATCCAGTAAAGAATATTATAAAGCCCAATATCAGAAAAATTCAAAGGAATAAAAAAGAAGCAATTATTCATACATTTACTTCTTTTTTCATTGCAGAGACCAAATATGCTAATATTTTGCCTTTTGAACTCTCTTTGTGAAACTGCTAGTGCCAGGCTTCTCCTCACATCTCTGCATCTGGATCATAGACTTCCTCTCCAACTGCCTCCAGGGACTCAGACTGGATAACACACCTCCTCCACCATCACTCTCACCATGGGCTCTCCACAGGGCTCCGTGTTGAGCCCACTCATACACTCTAACACTATAGTAACATTTGCAAACAAAGCCACAGAGGTTGGCCTCATCTTGGGTGGGTAACTGAACTGAACAGGCACACGGCGACTGTGGAAAGAAAAAAACTCCTATTACTCAGGAAGAAACCTGTTTCAGAATCGGGAGTGGAGCCATCTGCTTCAACTGGTTGGAGGTGGAGAGGACAGGAAAGAGGCTATTGTCTCAGAGAGGGGTTAGCATGCATGCATGGTCTACAACAGTAGACAAGACAACTCTGGAACGGATTATAAAACAGCCCACAAAAACATGGCCGCCCCTTTTTCCTCAGTTGAGCATACTGCCAACAGTCACTACCATACAGGAGCGAGAAACATCAGCAAGGACACCTCTCACCCCTGTTAGGATCTCCTCAAACATCTGCCCTGAGGAAAATGTCACCGGTCAATCAAAACATCAACAGACGGCTGAGTAGTGGGGGTTTTTTTTCCCCTTACAAAAAGCCATTCAGTCTCTCAATTCATAATATAATTATTCTAATTCATAAATCATGTTTATTGCAATAAATACTAGCCGCTGTAATCTGGTTCATGGAATTTTATAACTCTTTATACTTTATTTTTAAACAGTTGTCTATTTGGTTGTTGTTGTTTTTTTTCTTTGTTTCCTATGTCTAGACATGATTTGTGTGTGATTTTTGTATCTTTGATCAAACTGGGATGATCGCTACAATTCATTGTATATGCATATAGTGATAATAAAGGCATAATCTGCATTCAGGACAGCAATGGGCCATTAAAAGTGCTTAGGACACTCAATGAATGCTTTAAAGAGTCTGAGATTGTAAGCAAGCCTCTAAACCTGTCAGACATCAAACTGATGGGATGCATCTATAACCTGTATTAGGTTATAACCAATAACCCACAGTAATAACAAAAAACCTCCTGCAGTATCCCAGAAACCCCTGCTTTGTCCGTGCTCTGACTCATCGGCCGTTTCTGTGGCATGATGAGGATCCTCCTCACAAAAATGAGTACCTTCCAAAAAGTTTCAAATTAGGGCTCGTAATGAGATCTTTAAAAAAATGAAAGAAACAGACTGGAACATGAATCCTGCTCTGCAAAGGAAATCCCCAGGAAGAGGAGCGACAATATTTATTCAGGCTGATTTGGAGGCAAAATCAGAAATATCTGTGTCTGAAAGCTGCAGCTCAGTGAAAGTGAAACAAAATTTAGTAACGAAAAAAAAAAAGAAAGTCAGAGTTCAACAGCGCAGCTGAACAGAGCTAACAACAATAGCCTCATTAAAGCGAATTCTGAAATGGGTCACTGTAAGAATTCAAAAGTGCAA
>JAOWBL010000016.1:3847643-3866909 GCA_028564865.1 Zenarchopterus dispar
ACACATATATATATATATATATATATATATATATATATAGAGAGAGAGAGAGAGAGAGAGAGAGAGAGAGAGAGAGATTCTGCTGGTACCACAAAGTACATAAAATCAGACTCTGATATAAGGTCAATGGAGCTCTAAATGACCATGTGAAATGAAATAGACCCATACATTGTTTTCAGTACAAATAAACTCTTATCTCTGCAACCATCTGGGAGTCTAATCTACCCTTATCACTCAAAAATTCTACTATAAAGCAATCCTGTCATTTGTTTTTGGTGGCCTGAGACTGAAAATACAATATTGAATGAGGTCTCCATATTTGCAGGAGACTGTACCATCACAGATGAAGCTCTGAAACGGAATATCCAGCCACCCTGTCTTCCCTCCATTTTGCTTCACTTCATATAACATCCACTATATTTCTGAAGTGGTCACAGCAATTTAAAAAGATACACACTCTACTGAAGAGAGGGGTGGAGATAAATTTAGTGACAGGCTCCACCCCTTAAAACAAAATGCTATTAACAGAGCTGTAAAACCATGTTGAAAAAGATGCTTCAGGGTTTCTCTATGGTATCTTGATGAAAAGCATAGTGCTGACATTTCAGGACTACATTGGGAAATATGTCTCTGTTCAGATACACTGCTAGAGAAAGTGCCACAAAAACTGTCACTGTACTCTGAAAAATGAAAAAAAGAAGAAAAGTAAAGAAAAAATAATTTCACTGTTTAATAGTTGAGAGTGATTTTGAACATTACGACTAAATCACTAAATTTATTCCATAAACACCGTTCATGAGGAGCACAAATTAACCAGCTGTTGATGAACAAGACTTTCACAACCCAGGTAGGTCAGAATCAGAACCAAAGAGAAAAAGATGTGCCATCATGGAAGGAAAAGCCTCTGCACAACATGTAGGACCTTCATATTTAAGGAGCTGTTAACAGAGAAATTATATTGAATCAAATGGTCTCAAAGACAGTATGGAAGTTATGGCAGCACAAGAACGGGTCCTAGCAATAAGAGCAATATAGGCTGGGGTCTACCATATTAGAAAAGATCAGGCTGTGCAAATGACATTTTAGCACATTACAGCACAAAGAGCATGTACATGGAATGCCATAACCAAATAACTGGAGTGCGATGTTTGGACTGAAAGTCCCCAAGTCTCATTGGCGATACCACCCAGGGTACTAGAGAATTAAAGAGAGAAGTACCTGTGGGATTTTCAAATCCAGACTGATGAATTATTGATGGCTATTGCGGTACATGAAATAGTACTGAGGTACTTGAGAAAATACCGCAGCAGACAGTGATGATAGAAATAACTATCTCAGTGGACAGGGAATTAAAACATTTTAAGTGTGCTACCAGGGGTGCTAACATAATGAACAAGGTATACACCAACATCAAGCACTAGACCACTACCACACCTGGATCAGTCTGACCACATGTCCCTGCTCTTAATATCAATATACCTTATGACTCCATCTTTATACAGAGTCACAAGAAACAGCCAGGCTGCACCTAGTGGCCTGCAGCAACTTCAACTACACGCTCACTGTGAATGAGTGTAAGGTGAGGGGCATGCTTAGGGTCATTAACCTGGGAAGGCAATAGGTCCTGACAGCATCTTTAAACTGAAGGATTGTGCAGACCATTTGGTTAGGATCTTCAACAGGTCCCTATCCTGGTCTGCTGTTCCACCCCGCCTGACCCTCCATCACCTGCTCAAATTACTACCAGCTAATAGGTCTCACCCCTGCTATGACAAAGTATTTCCAAAAACTGATACAGAGTCACATCTTATCATTTCTACCTTCCACCTTTGCCCAACATCAATTTCCATGCAGGACAAATAGGTCTATGAAGGACACTTTAGCCACAGCTCTTCATGTTGCGGCAACCCACCTGGAGCAGCAGGGGAGCAACACGGTGCTGAATCTGCCTTACTTCATGTGTCTTTAGATTTAGGACTTATTGTGAGGATGCACACAGGATGTTAGATTAGGTCCCCAATATTTCCGCAGATCTCAGCATCTGCTGGATACTCTGTTTACAGTGCCCTTTGTAGACCTATTTGCCCTGCATGCAAACTGACGTGACCTGCAGCACTGTACACTCAACCAATACTTTTGTCAAATTTGCAGACAACACCACAAAGGTGAGGCTCTTCAAAGGAGGTCATGCGTCCATCTACTGAGGCAAGGTGGAGTGGCTGTGAGTGTGGTGCAGACAACAACCTGCTCAGAACACATCAAACACAAAGGAGGTAATGATTGATTTCAGAGAGAAAAACAATCCCAAACATCCAAAGTACTGAGGTTTGAGCACTACAGAACTGATAAAGAAGGCACAAGAGAACCTCAACTTCCTGAGGGTCCTCGAGAAGAACAATAGAAATCACTGGCCTTTTTCCTCCACTTCGCCTTTAAGAGCATCCTCACTTACTCCCTCTGTGTGTGGTTGTCCAGGTGCACTGTTGCACACAAGAAAGAACTACAGAGACTCATAAAGACTACTGAGGAAATCATTATTTGCCACCTCCCCAATCTAGAGTACATGTGATGCATGTACTCTAAGTTACATAGTTCCCACTGCCTCTAGAAAGCCCTTAAAGGACACATCCAACCCAGGTCACTTGCTGTTTGAACTCCAACCATCAGGTTCATGGTACAGAGCTGATACAACAAGGACAAATAGTTCAGTAACAGTTTTTATCCCACAGCTATACTAGCTTTAAATGACTTCAGTGTGCAGTAGCAGGTTAGTGTAACAATGTTCAAGGACCTCAATGTAAAAAAAGAGACCTGTGCAATTTTCTAACAGAATATGAATATCACTTTTTATTTTTATTTTTTAGCTCTACTTTAAAGAGTACTTTTACAGAGTATTTATCAGCTTTTTATTGAGCTTGCAATGTTGAAGTTTACACTGGATCATACTGTTCATGACTATTAAGCGATTCTGATTGTTGTCTGTGGAACTCTAACTTTTGTTATTTGGTAGTAAATTAATTGAATTGCGCGGATAAGCTAACTCCTGTCTTCACAGGCAATTTTAACACCTCCCTGAAGTCAGTTCATGTGCCAGCCTGCTTCAAATCCTCCATCGTCATCCCCATTCCCAAGAAGCCACGGATCACTGGACTTAATGACTACAGGCCTGTGGCACTGATGTCTGTAGTCATGAAGTCATTTGAGCGCCTGGTCTTCTCCCACCTCAAGTCCATCACCGCCCCTCTCCTTGACCCACTGCAGTTCGCCTATAGAGCCGACAGGTCTGTAGATGATGCTGTCAACCTGGCCCTTCACTCCATCCTTCAGTATCTGGAATCACCCGGAACCTATGCCAGGATCCTGTTTGTGGACTTCAGTTCCATGTTCAACACCATTGGGCCAGCTCTGCTCCAAGACAAGCTCTCTCAGCTCGACGTGCCCAACTCCATCTGCAGGTGGATCACCGGCTTCCTGATGGATTGGAGGCAGTACGTGCAACTGGGGAAGAATGTCTCGGAGACTCAGACCATCAGCACTGGCTCCCCTCAGGGCTGTGTACTTTCACCTCTGCTCTTCTCCCTGTACACCAACTGCTGCACTTCCAGCCATCAGTCTCTCAAACTGATCAAGCAGACAACATCATCCTCATCGGGCTCATCTCAGACGGAGATGAGTCTTCCTACAGGAGGGAGGTGGATGGGCTGGTGTCCTGGTGCACCTGCAACAACCTGCAGCTCAACACCCAGAAGACAGTGGAGATGATTGTGGACTTCCGGAAAGTCTCAGCCCCACCATCCCCCCTTGCCCTCATTGATCTCCCCATCTCCATTGTGGACTCCTTCCACTTCCTGAGTACCACCATCACCCAGGACCTCAAGTGGGAGCAGACCATCAGCTCCCTTATCAAGAAGGCTCAGCAGAGGATATTCTTCCTGTGGCAGCTGAGACAGTTCTACACAGCTGTCATCGAGTCTACCCTCACCTCCTCCATCACCAGACGGTACACTGGAGCCACCACCACAGACCAACACAGACTGCAGCGCATTGTGTGCACTGCTGAGAAGGTGATCAGCTGCAACCTCCGACCTTTACAGGACCTGTACACCTCCAGGATTCTGATTCTGAAGTGTAATTAATTATATCAAAAACATTCATACTGACAAAGTAAGAAAGATATGTAAGGATGTTTGATACACTGCTTGCATGGAAACACTGACCACGATCAGTCATTCTTTCAATGACAGAACAACATATGGTCTATTGATTAAAAACAGAGAGACTGAAGAAAAACTATGTTCATGGTGTATACATAACTATTGGGATAAGGAAACACAAATGCAAATAAATGATTACCTGTAATGAAATTCAAACCTTGGAGTTCAGTTAGTGGTGTCAAAGAGTTACCACCTTTTCCAAAGTTTGTTCTCACATGTCCAGCACATACTTCTGATTTCACTATTATTAAAATCACAAAATATCACAGTAATACTTTTCTCATTCTCTCCCATCTTCCTTTCTCATGTCTATCTATCTGGTCCCTTCCTTTGCTGTAGCCTGTATCCACCCCTCCATTAAAATCTAAGATACTTATACTACATGCATTACTTACGAGTCTACACAAGATGTTTTGATTTTTTTTCTTCCATGTTAATAGGCTACTATTGAGGCTTACATATTTGTTTAGTTTCATTTTCCTTTGACAAAATCACTATTCAAGTTAGGATTAGAATATAATAGCCTGTCACTGTACTGCAAAATACAACCAAATTATGGAAATTGGGATTTGGATTATGGCAGTGTCCAAATTAGGATGTCATTAGAATTAATCAATTTTTTAACTGGAACATGTCTATGACAAAACCACAATCAGAAATGTTTTTTGAAAGCACAACAGTCTAAAAAAGCTAGGACTCAGATAGTGGAGGTATCTCAAAAGAAATTTTAATTTAAATATAGATAAATACAATAATAATAATAATAATAATAATAATAATAATAATAACTTATTATTATTATTATTATTTTCCCCTTTATCTCTTTCCATGCAAACCTCTTTGTCATCCTCTCCCTGAATCTGTGCTTGATTTTCCTCTTTGGTATATTGCTTGTCATTCAGTAAAATATAAAATATTCTACTCAGTTTATATCCCTCACCAATAATCTCCATCTTATTTTCTATACACACCTATCGGTGTAGAAATTAGTTTAGAAAGAAAGTGTTGCATAGTTTATGAGTACTGGATGACTGTTCTGTGAATGAGTGATCTATAATGCACTTTGCATAAGTAAAAGGTGTTTTCTAAGTATGACCCAGTTACCATTTCACCACATATTTAATTAATTGCAAAGATAAAGTTAACATGAATTTTATGTTCACTCACTGCATCCCACAGCAAAGACTCTCTGAACATTACTGTAACGCGTGTGCTTGTTTACTCATTTAATCTCAGTGAGGGGACTGTGAAACACAATAAATAGCCTTGAAACACTGCAACTACATTAACAGCAGCACAGGACAATGCTTGGACAACAGAAGGTGTTTAGCCAGAGAAGAGAGATAAAATATTAAATAAAAATATGACTGAGGGACATTACAAAAGGACAGAGGGATCAAAATGGAATAAGCAAATTCCTCTTCCCCTCCAAAAAAACCAAACAAATTTTCAATATTTTCTTCAACCAGCACTGAACAGAACCTGCTAAAAGAAAACATACAGATTACAAACTGTACAACAAAGTCGCTTAGAATTCTGCATACCAGGAGAGCTTTCTGTTTTGTCACTGCTAAGAAACTAAAAAAAAAAAAAAATCAGGTGAATAGATTTTAAAAACATTGCTGAAAGTAGTGCTTCAGAAAAATAACAAATTTTACCCAATTTTACATCAAACTGTTTATATATTCATTGAGAAGTCCCAATAAAAGTTTTTTAAGGGGAAGAATTCTAAGAATCTGCATCCCATGGACATAAAAAACAACAACAAACACAAGAATGGAGTCACAACTACCCTGGATAAAGATTTAATGATAGTTCAAAATTAAAAAGAAAATAAAAGAGAAGATCTAAAATTGCCCATAGTACTTGCAAAAAGCATCCAGAGTAAAAACAATATTTTGTGGTGTGGAGTTAATTTATTATCATCTGACTAGAACATATTTATCAAGTACTACTTAAAGACACATCTAATCAAATATTTAACAAAATATAGGTTATGTTTGAGCTTACGAAAAGAATTTCTTGGTTTTATAGTATGGCTTATTGGAAATTAGGGTTATGCAAAATAAACCACTTGGAGTCAGGTCCAAATTAAATAATTGTTGAGATAACTCTTCAGGTTTTATCAACATGAGTACATTTGCATTTTAAAATGTGAGACTTTTATTATAATTATGCATAGCATCTACATTGTTCTGGCAAAACCAGCCCTTGAAAACTGAAAATTTATTATCTTTCCAGATTTGGTTTCAGTTTGTAAATACTGTGGTTGTTCTTAAGATGCATAAAACAGAAAATCTTTGGAAACAATGATGGAGTTGAACAAGTTCACTTCCTGATTTGTTATTCTGGGTCACTACATATTCCTCCCTGATTCAACAAGCCCTATCATATGACTATTTACTAGAAAATAACACAGATGCCTCTTAATGACTGCAAAAAAAAAAAAAAAAAGCAATGTGAAGATGAAACAGAAAGACTTTGTCTCCAAAAAAGGTTATTTTCTGCAGACCTTTCAGCCTGTGTTCACTTGTGTGTGCATGTTCTTGTGAGCAAGAATTGGCTGTGTGATATGCTTTTACAGAGGTAAATTGCAGACACAGCTCAGGTTTCTTTCAAAATGGCATTTTACAGTGCAAGCAGACTAAAGCAGATATAGCCTCAATCCTCCTAAAATTTGGAAATGGGAGTTAGGTAAAAAGGGTTCTAACATATACTGTCCTCTTTTATCTTTTTCCTGTCTTAGATAGTTGCAATGAACCTGTGATCATGGGGATGGACAATGAGGGTACCAAAGGATTACAAAACTGTTTTTAACAAAGAAATAGAGGAAAACAAAGAGGAACAAAGAGATGTAGAGTCAGGGATACAAGCACAAGCGGCATGGCAACACATAGAAAGAGGAAGAAAAGAGTTACCCATAAGTAGCCGCCGTTTCACCCGCTTGTCCACATCAGCTACTGACGTGGCATTGAACTCAGAGCTCTCAATTGCAGCCTCATCTTTCTCTAAAACACAAGTGACAAGGGGACAAACAGTGAGCAGCAGGTTAATGAGAAGCCCAAATGACCAGACCTTCAGCCCCTCTTGGCGTTTGAGCAAAAAGCCAAAGCCAAGAAGCAAGAAGTGATGAAGAGATGCTAAAATCCCTGTTAGAGTGTTAATCCCCAAACGATGACACACCCCCACCCCCCCAAAGGGCAAATCAAAACAACAAAACAAAAAATAAATGATCAGTGTCAGTGGGGAATTTATAAAATGAAGCAATAGGTAGGCAAAAAGATAGGGAGAAGAAGATGTTCAAGGATTCAAACATAAAAATAATTCTTAAAAATGATTTTGGGTTTAGGCATGACACGAGGTGAGAGTGAACATAAAACTAGATTTTGATTCATATTGTGATGTTCCTGTTGCCGATGCCTTCCATATCAAACAGTCACAGTTTGTCAGCAATGATTCCCTCATATTAGAATAGAGGAGGAAGAAGATAAATAGAATAGGAAGATGATACATGTCTGACATTTCTGAGACAAGCTGCTTTGAATGCAAAAGATATAAGCAAAGAAAACTGGGTGTAACAAGAAAAATTATGAAGGGTGGCGCATAGGAGGAGCATGAGAGAGCAATTAGCAAGGAGAAGGTGTTTGAAGGACTTGGAAATGACAAGATGACTGAGAGGAAATAATAAAAACAGATGGAAAGGAGAAAGAATAAAGAATGTTTGGAGGCAAGACAGTCCCATTATGGTTCACAATGAGAAGAGGTTTACACACACTGAAAAAGAGGACTGGAAAGTGTGTATAGGGAGGGCATGCACAGAGAAAAGAACAAAAAAAGAATAGCGGGAAGTCTGGGGCAGCGCTGGTTGCCTGTTTGTCTATGGAACACATCACAACTGGATTTAACAGTCAACACTGGACAAAAACCACATTCCCAAAAGCTTGGCAGTGGGGGTGGAGGGAGAATGGTGAGAGGAGAAGTCAAGGAAGGTTGCACTTCTTGTATTATCAGATACATGTGAAAGTACCATGCATGTCCTGCTTCAGGTATTTTGGTTCAGGAATGACACTGAGAAAGGTAGTCAGCCTTTCCCTGGACCTGTGTTATTAAGGCCCGAATGAGCATCTCTTTAAGAATGAATAATTTTTCTGCAAAAGCACAGGTCTTTCATGTTTTATGAGGTTGTAGGGGGCAGATATGGGCACAATTAATGACCCTTTCATTTCCCTTACCCTACCTTACCATCATTTTTTCTTTCTCCTCTCTCATATGGTGGACAAAGTGAAGGACTCTCTTAAGTGCACTCAGGGATGAATGGAAGCTTTCTGGTGCCGAACTAAAGGGGTGAGATGTGGTTGTGTGAATGCGTAATTGTTGAATCAAAAGCTTGCACATACCAGTATGCCTGCTTTTGAGTGTCTGTTTGCTTGAGTGTGTGAAAGAAAAGTGTTAGAGGGGGAGAAAAAACCTCAATGCTTGTGTGTGTGCGTGAGGAGGGGATGTGTAACACAGGTTTGAAAAAAGGGTGAAGGTGAAGTCCCAGGCGCTCATTCCTTAAGAGTCTATGGGACTTAGAGTTTTCAGAGGCCCACAGAGAGGGAAGCTGTTTTCAAGACTTATGCAGGACAAGGAGGGGGCAGAGTTAAACCACTCTATGCTACTATAGCAAGGAGAAGAATGGTAAAACCAATGCACTGGAAGGAAACAGAGAAATTTGAATTACTAAAAAACAACAGCAACAGTTAAATATACTTTAATTAAAAAAAGGAAAAAAAATTAAAAGTGAATTCATAGAAATACAGTGCAAGTTCTCTAATGTCGCCAGTTAACAAAGACAAGCATTAAAAGGACTCATTACTGAAAAGAGGGAGGCAAATGGATGGTGTAGGACTCGTGAGGGACACATGCAATAGGAATGGCAGGTTATGAGCATGAAGAAGTATGGACAGTTCAAGTCCCTGCAAGTCCTGATTAAGTTGTATGTAGCTACAATGGCTGATGATGGTAGAGGATAAGGCACGGAAGCAATCAAAAGCAATGTTTGCATTGGCAGTGTTCTGGTTGTTGGACCTTTAGTTGGTACAATATTTGCTTGGGACACGTATGGAGTTGGTAAATGAGAAGGCAGTGAAAGGACTGCAGCTGAAGATTAGGCTTGTTTTTGGTCAGAGCTTTATCTAAGACAAGGCTGCAATTGAGATGTCCGATTAACCACAGAGTCTAATACATGGCCCTTGACCCCCCCTAACCCAGGGTTACTCGTTCCTCTCATGCACTGAGAAGCAATCCTCATTTCCACCTGATTTGGTTTTAACATGGATGCTCAGACAAGACAGGCAATCAGGTACTATCACCAGAAAGCAGTAGGAGATGAGAGGAAAAAGGAATAGAGGAACAACACTACAAATAAAGGGTAAAAAAGAGCTTAGGGTTAAAGGTAAGCCCAAAGAGCAATAGGGGTACTGAGGCCACACACAGAGAGGCCCTTTCCTTCATCAAAATATGAAAAGAGAGGAACAGGCACAAAGTAAAAAGATGCTGGGAAACAAGGTAAAGAAAGGTTTCTGCTTTTTTCCCCAAATAGTAGGATTCCCTTGATGGAGTTTTCCACTTCTTCAAAGCAGCTAGAAAAAAGGGTTAGTGGCAGTCAAAACCTGGCACTGCAGAGCCATCCATTTCAGTGGTGAGGGTGATAGAGAGGCTGACAGAGACAGAAGACAGAGAGAGATTGAGAGACAGAGAATTGTTCCCAGTGTTTAGACACAGTAGCATAGACAGTATATTGAAAGAAAATTTGTGACTGATACCGCTGACATCACTTTTAAATGTTTCTCAGTTCACAAACAGAAATGAGAGAACTGAATGACTTTGTTGAGCAGGTGGTTGTAATCTCAATTTTAAATGTAACAAAGTATTAAGTTACACACTTCTTTGGTTTGAAACAAATGGAAATTATTATCAGACTTTTTTTCTTTAAGTATTATTATTCCTTCAGTTCATTAAGATTTTCACATTGCAATTACAAATTAACCAGAACTTAGTAACAGATTCCAGATAGAGCTTATTAATTGGAAGGACATTTAAAGACCTGACATGCTTGCCAGCATCAGCAATCTGACCAGAGGCAAGTCATAAACAAATTCTGATTCCAAGCTCTGAACTTTATGAATGACTGCTTTGGGCATTTCTGCCTATTACAAACTGCTAAGAACATTTTTTCTTGAGTTTGTACAAGATTGGAATAGCAGAGAAAAAGCCAAATGAGACATTGAACTTTGGCTTGGTCTTAGTTCCTTTTGTTGTGCTTAACTATCAAATTTAAGGACCTTAAGCTATTAGATGTCAGCTTCCATTTCATAATACCCATAAATAAGGACTTTTTCAAAAGTTTTCTCCAACTAATTTCTGCTTTGTCCTTACTTATGACAAATCATGCAACCCCTCATAAGGAAAACAAAAGGTTTTCTTTGTTATGTGTTGTGGTTTGGCTTGAATGCAAAGGTTATTCCACCCATCAATCACCATTGCATCACAGTTCAAATTAATGTTTGTGTACTGATTCAATCTTTTTTGCTATTAAAAGAGCCTCTTTCTGCTGGCTCCAGTACATGTTAATTTTTTTCACATGATGTGTAAGTAACTTCAATATTTTATTTTGTCAAGTTGTTGATTAATGATAAATGAACAGGAATAAACTGTTCACAAAGCAAGCACAATGTGTGCAAGAGCCAAAACGTGAAATATAAAGCAGGCTACTGAAACTGAATTACTTACCACAACCCAAAATCAGCATAAACAGTCCCAAATAAGTTCATGACCTGACAAGATTGTTTATTTTGTTCTGCAGTGCACAAGAACATTTCAAAGTTTTCAAATCAAGAAACCCAAACAGAAAAGTCTGAAAGAGTATATTTTTTTGCCCAAAGAAAAGAAGAAGAAAAAAAATCTAATTTTTTTAGTGAAAGGTTATAATGTCTTATTTAATGTTCTACTACCACAATAACACAATCACACAAGAACATGACATTTTATTTCAATTAATCAGAAGAAAGAAATATGAAAATTGAAGTGGTAGTTCTGGGACAACTATTCATTATCATATATTCATTTATACACATTTAACACTTTAATTCATCATGACCTGATACAATAATACAATATATGCAGGATTCTCTCTCTCTCTCTCTCTCTCTCTCTCATTTTTAAACAAACAAATTGGCTATATCATTAATTTAAAAAAAAAGCTAGATGTTTAGACGTTCAAATGTTTTTTCCTCCAGGTTTTCCAGTTTCCTTCTTTTATCAGAGGCTGAGAAGTACATGTTTGAGAAAACAGAAAAACCTCTTTAAAAGGCTTCTTTTAAACTAAGTTTCAGCTTGCAATGAGTTAGTTTAAAGTTAATCTGTCTTAACACCTGCCCAGCCTTTATAATTTAAGCATTTGAGACCAGTACTCTCCAACACCTTACTGCCACTAAAACATCCTCTGAGACTCTGCAAATATACATGAGCAGAGAGGAGCTGATGAAAAAGGAATGAACAACTTTACTTACCTTAATTATCCTCAACAGATCAGAAAAAAGGCTAAATGAAAATGAATACCATTTAAGTAGAAAAGGATACTGATCCACACTTCTACTGACATTAAAACAGCTGGTAGAATTCAGCTGCTTGCTTGCTGTTGACTGGGCTCACTGATGGCCCTGAATTTTGAGATCATACATTTTTTAATGTAGTATATGTGTCAACCATTCATGTTCCATCAGAAAAAAAAACAACTCTTTTCCACACACATTGCCATAATGATAAACTCTTGAGGTTACTATGAAAATCCTTGTGACTGTGCATTTAAGGCTAGAGCTTATTTTGCAAAGAATATGATAGATCATCATAATTTATTTGTTCAAGCCATTTTAATGTGGCTGTCCTGTACTTAAGAGACATGCTTTCATTTTGACATGAATATGAAAATGAAGCTATGATAGAAATTCTGTTGGTATAAATACAAGCATGTTTCCAAATGTGTGCATATAAAGTTTGTATAGTTCACAAATGTAGTTCATTAACTTTTATGTCATTTAATGTACAACCACCATCTTACAGTTAGATGTAAAATACGTCATACAACCACCAGAAACAACTTGGGGGACATAATGTGCACATCCAAGATGAGACAGCTATGCTACTGAGATCAGTTCTACAGAAGAAGTTATTTGTAAGCAATATAGAGGTTTCAAAGTCCTAAAATTAGCTATTTTCTTGACTGTATGACTAGGGACTAATAATTTTCAAAAACAAAAGGAATTGCTTACCTCCAAAACATAAAGTTCAGTAGACTTGGCAGAAATAAAAATCGCTTCATATCCACTTTTTAAAGAGCAGAAAGTTAAGATTTAAAATGATTACTCTGATTAAAAATTATCTTTAAAAAAGTCATAATTTTTATAATTTCATCTTTACAAAACATAGCAGTACTTGTTTCTGACTTGCAAATTTCAAAAGAGAATTAATTAAACTTCTAAATTACTATTAATCAAATAGTATTGATAAAGCCATGTAGCAGATTGCATAGGCAGGGATGTTAAGGATTTTGGACAATGATGACAATGTTGTCCGTCTGAATGAGTGACTTCCATCCCAAATCAGAAAAAGATATGGTGATATGGGAAAAGAATATTTTAAAAACTTAAAAGCTTCTTTCAGTAAGTTCATTTTCTTTTTCTTTGTAGACAATATGAACCTCAGGTATTTATTGTTTAATCTCAAAATTTTCATGTCATTTGATAATATATATATCTTTTTTAAAATTTCTGCAACTAGAGACATGTCCGAAATCATGTTGGGAGAGCGCATCTTTTAAAACTTAGCAATTTTGCCATTGTTTCTTACATGACCTATAAGGAATTCTGGCCATGAGCATGCCAAGAAATTAATTGTTTCAGTTGTTATTTTGTTCAATTCTTCTGGCAAATGTCTCCACAGTTCTTGCAACAGTACATGGCAGCTATTGTCACATTTTATTATATATATATATATATATATATATATATATATATATATATATATATATATATATATATAGACAAATTCTGCATACATTCTCTGCTGTAGATCAGTCATGACTTCAGGCAGACTAGTCCAGTACCTGTAACTTCCTCTTCTTCAGTCATGCCTTTATAATGTGTGGAAAAATGTGCTTTAGGATTGCCTCATTGAAAAATGCATAGACATCAGTGAGTAAATTCACACAAAGCTCCTTTTTTGACAGTAAAGATTCGAGTGGCATTTGTGAATGTAGCTCCACGTTGTTTTTCATCTCATGACAAATGACAACTCTTGACACATTGCTGACTGAGGAATCAGAGATCACGGGTGACTACCTTAGCTTTTCTCCCCTGCCCTTTAAGCACTGAAATCCCTCAAATTCCTTGAATCATTTAATTATAATATGCATTGTTAAAGGAGAAATATGCAAACCCCTTCCAATCTTTTTTTAAGGAACAGTATTTTTTAACATTTAGTTTTTCATGCAAAATGGCTGACAGAGTGGACATCTTCTGCACATCTTTGCTCCTTAAAGACCATCACTCATGGGCATTAGTTGATACATTTGCTTTTAAGTCATCATTTTTTTCCTTAATCTCACATCTAGCTGTACTAACAAATGTAATTTAGTTGAGAAAAAATAGAATATCTTGAGTTTATTTTGTTTGTAAAGGAATATAAATCAAAGTAAACTTCAGAGTTTGTGAATTATTATTGTTTGTACCTTCTCTTTGGTATTGTCCAAACTTTTTTGATTTGGGGTTGCAGGAAGTGATTTATTTACAACCTTACTACTATTGACACCCTCAACTACTTTGATATTTGTTACTTAATTTCATCATAGGCATTTAGGCTACAGTATTAAAGACCACTTGTCACACTACAGATGATACAGTCAGCCAGCTCTAAGATCTTCAGGTATGTGTTTTGCATAATTTGGGAGGGCATTATGGCAGTCACTCACCAATGCAGGTCTTGCTGTCTGAGTGCAGGGCGTACTTTTGGTGGCAGCCGCACACTGGCCCTGTATCTGTGTCATCACATGTGTGCTGGCAACCGCCGTTTCCATAGTTACAAGTCACTAGAGACAACAAAAACGTAGTCTTACTCTTTTTATGTACAGTGTTATTGACATAAGCCTCATTTTAAATTGATGTTCATCTACAATAATAATCAGCATTGATTTGTCTACACTGATGTATAAGATAGGTTTGGTCAAGAGAAGATATGACAGTGGCTTGTAATGGAGGACTCAAATGCAAGACAAAGCCTGGTAAAAGACGACAAGACAAGGTTTATTAGGCAAAGAAGAGGTCAAGCACAAGCAATCAGTCCCCTGAGCAAACTTACAGGAGTACACGAAGCAGGTCAAAGACAGGATGCAAAAACCAGAGGCTGATAGGGTTATCACCTAACTTTATAGGTAAGAGATTAGACTTCAGCTGACTGACTAAGAAGAGTTGAAACATGAACTGAGATCTTGACTGTCAAGAAAAGCCTGACAGTCAAGTGTCTTGCAATTAGTTCATTTTGCATGTCTATATGGCAATAAAAGTTTGTCAGACATAACATGTTGAATACTAACAACGAATGTAATAGGCTGCAATTTTAATAGATTTGATTGCAATGCTAACACAATAGGTATGGTAAGTATGTATAGTAAGTTCAATTCTCTCTTTTTAAAATTTAGGACAGCTGTGGATTAGGGGGTGGATTCAGTTGTCCTTGAGCCCAAATGTTGGCAAATCCTTTGCTTCATGTGTCTTTATAATACATTAAATCCCACCTTGGTCCCCCACACCCTACCCCAAACTCTCCTCAACCACCACCACCCTGGTCTGCACTTGCTCCAATGCCTTTTTTCTGTATTGAAGTTTCTTGTTACTGTATATAATGTATATATTGTATATACAGTTGCCAATAAAGTTGGAATAAAGCAGCTTTACGTCTTCTGACATTACAGTGACAATAAAGATAATTCTACTCTATCTTCAGTAAAAGCCATGGTTATTCAATTCGTTTTAGTTCAGTTAAATTAAGCTCAGTTTAATTCAGTTCAATCAGAATTCATTAGTTACAAAAGGAAAATTATATTGCTGCAGTATTAATAATGAATAGATCACACTATAGTAAACAAAAAATCATGATAAAGACTCATCGTATAAGAGTATTGTTGTAGAAAGGAATTACCTCCTGTATTGCTTCTTAGTGCAGTGACTCTGAAGAAGCCTGAACTGAAAACAATCTGTTGTTTAACCAGTATGTTATGTAGAGAATGTGCAGTATTGTACATTATGTTTTGTAACATTCTTTTTTACACAATCAGCTCAAAGGTCTTCATAGCAGCCCCTAACACAGAGCCAGCCTTCTGTATAAGTTTGTTCAGATTCTTTTGTCACTGGCTTTGATACTCCTGTCTCAACAGATAAAACTCCACTACAAACTTTTAGAAGACACACAACATCTGTCTGCAAACATTAACCCTTTATGACCTACTGGAACACCGGCACACCCATTCGCATATCGATTTTCAAAATGCCTGTAGAATTTTAACCAACAAGCATGAAAAAATGCAAAAAATATGTTTAGGCGAACTTGTTCTATGGTAGGTCATAAAGGGTTAAAGGACCTTGAGAAACAAGGTCTGCTCTGTTTCTTAACAAAGACAGCCTCAGTACTGCCCTTCTAATCCAATCTGTTGCCCAGATGACTATCCAGGTCTATCCACCTCCACTTCTTCTCTTAGGATGGAAATGTAAATGCGTGTTACCTTCCATGTGCCTGAAGAGGAGTTGAGGGGAGGGAAGCTAACCCGGGGGTTAATGAGCGGTACTATGTAACATGATAGTGTACTATCTTTCTGGTTGACCTTGATGATTTCACCAACATTAGAAAAGTTGGCTGATATGAGATGGAGAGGGTGGCAGATTCCTGTTGAATAATAATGGGGTTTGTGTCATGAATATCCTCATCTTGTCATTAACAAATCCCAGCAAAGACCTGCCACCCTGCATCAGTTGTGTTTACATTAGGCCTAGGATTAAGTGTTCCCTCAGAGGCAAGTTATTCGATATGTGACCCTATGTCAGTTGATGTAAAAATGACAGGCAGCACTCTAGATACGAGTGTTAAACTCAGGGTATCTGCCAAGTTAAAAGGAGCTGATGATTTCTCAACCATGTAAAATCCCAACTCAGCTTGTACATGTTCAGCCTGAGTTGATTGTTCCTATGTCATGCAACAAAACAGTCACTTAGTGTCCTGTAATCCTTCTGTCCACTGCTAACACAAGTCATGTGAGCATTTCTGCAGATGAAAGGATTCTGAGTGGAACTGGTAGTCTGAGCCATACAGACTGAGGAGAAATTATGAGTATACAGTCCCTTGCAATGCTTCTGTGCATCTAACCAAACCCTCAGACACACAACCCATCAGTCTCACAAACCCTGGTCTGTCAGGTAGCCAATAACTCAGGTTATTGGCTACGTGGAGGCATTTATCTGTGTTTTCTGGAGCATCTCAAATAACAGCCAAGGCTGTATAAATAAATTGGAGAAATAAAATCACATTCTCACAGTGCTGCCTGCTATGTCCAGATAGGATTGGGCATGCAGAAGCAGGTAGATGAAGGCATCTTCTACTTCCAAAGTGGAACAGTGAGCAAAGCGTAGTAGATCCAGACATCTGGTAAGATGTGGGTCAAACGAGGAGGTTAATAATGTGGATCATGAAGGTAACTGGTCAATAGTCAATAAGAGCTGATAAATGACATGGGTTTTTTTTGTACTAATTCAAGACAGGATGTCTTCCACAGCACTGAAACCTCATGGTATAAGATGAGATTGAGGTAGAAACATGTAACAGTCCTATTACATGTTTTGGTCTGGCATTCCCGTCAGATGACCCTACAATACCATCAGCTGGCCTGCCTCTTATCCTCATAGATGAAGGGATAGCTCCTTCAGCTAAACCTCTCCGAGACTGAACTATTGATGCCCATTAGTCTGTCCACATAAGCGCTACATTACATCATACCATCCCAAGGTGGTGAAAAATGTGGGTGCCATGATTAATGCCCAGCTTTCCTTCTCTAACCAAGTTGCTGCTGTTTCTTGGGCATGACAATTTACATAGTACAATATAAAGAAATCTGCCTGTATCTAACTAATGATGCCACCCAAGTCCTGGTACAGGCCATAGTTATCTCTGGCCTAGACTACTATAATGCCCTCCTCACTGGACCTCCAGCTAGCAACCCTTTACAGATGGTATCTGCTGACACATGTACTTATGTATCTGGTTTTCAAGAACAGTAAAGGGAGTCATGTCACTCCGTTGTTCATTAATCTGGACTGGCTACCAGTAGCAGCTCATTGTGAGGAGCAGTGGCATACCTACATACAAGGCACACTCTGTCCAGACAGTTTTCACAGACTCTTCCATCCTGGTGGAATGACCTACCAGTTCCTATTAGACCAGGTCATTCCTCTTTATCTTCAAGAAGATCTTCAAGACATGCCCTTTCCATCTTAACCTTCTTTCCTGACTGCTCAACTGCTCAATATAATCTAATCCAACTCTCCTTTGCAAGACTTGTGAGCATGAGGAGGTGGTTGCTAATTGCAACAGCTCCTGTCTCTTTTACTTTTCTAATCCATTTGTCTAACTTTTTGATACATTTTTGCCTTTTTTGCACATATCTTCTATTTCTTAAGATTCACATAATATTTTTGCTCTAATTATCCACTTTTTTTTTTAAATAAATCCGACTGGAATGTGCAACATGCTGTGTGTGGTGATTTTTTACAGTAGGGAACAGCTGATATCACTGCAGAGTGGTATCTCATGTCTGTTCCCTGGGACAGACATGAGATCCTAGTGGAGGTACTTTGGAAGACACACCAAAGACTCCGTGCTGGAAAAAGGCTTTGGGAATAGAAGAGGCGGTTCAGACCTGTCATCCCCTCTGTCACGATTGGAAACATGAAGTTTTACTGAGGGTAAACTGAGGTAGATTAACGACCTAAATCAACATTTTAATAGGTTTGATCAATCACCCTCTCCTCCACCCATGCACCTCAATACCCTCACCCTGACACTTGGACAATGCCAGGCTCCCTCAGTTCTTTACACCTCTGACTCATCCCATCACTTCACAGCTCGTTGGAATCACCCATCCCCACAACACACAACCCCTCAGCCCACCCTTGTTCTTTACAACACCCCAGGTGGGAAGAGAGAGGATAAAAGCAAGGAAGGCTGCTGGACCAGATGGCATCAGCCCAAGGCTCCTTCAGTCCTGTGCAGATTAACTGTGTGGAGTTATGGAGCATGTCTTCAATCAGAGTCTCAAACTGAGGCTGATACCACAGCTCTGGAAGACCTCTTGTGTGGTATCAGTTCCTAAGACACAGTACGCCAAAGAACTCAGCAGCTTCAGGCTGGTGGCTCTCACGTCCCACCTAATGAAGACACTGGAAAGACTGCTCCTGTGTCACCTCTACTCTGTGGTGAGCTCAGCAATGGGCCCAGTTTGCCTATCGACCCGGCATAGGAGTGGAGGATGCCATGATCTTCTTGCTTCACCATACTATGGCTCACCCGGAGAAGCCCGGCAGCACTGTCAGAATTTTGTTTTTTTTTATTTCTCCCATGCTTTCAACACTATATGACCACTGCTTCTGAAGGCCAAACTGGAAATGGCTGCTGTGGACTCTGACCTGGTGGTGTGAATCCTGGACTACCTCACTAACAAGCCCCAGTTTGTGAGAGCCCAGGACTGTCTGTCTGACCTTCTTTTTTTTTTCTTTTTTTTATTAAATCATCATCGGAGGGTGAATATTCCTCTTCAGAATCTGAGCCAGCGATGGCTGGCTTTTTTTTTTGTAAGGTGAAATTTATTGTGGAAGTGAAAGCTAAGAAAAGCAAAGGTGAACAAAAGAGGGTTATGGTGAGTGTAGTGAAGTGGTTGTGTATAGTGTGGTGTAATGTGTGAATGAAAGCATGA
>JAOWBL010000016.1:3879670-3893861 GCA_028564865.1 Zenarchopterus dispar
TTAAAAAAAAAAAAAAAAAAAAAAAAAAAAAAAAAAAAAAAAAGTCATAGGCCTTTCAGTATTCTATTTGTAGCTCCTTTCTGTTTTTTAGCCTTCACGGAAATAAAGACACATGTACTATGCACACATCAGCTGTTGCAGGCCTCCCTCTAATGACAGGCTTTATAAATGGAGAGGGTAGGAAGGGTGATGTTTATTTCAACATCAACACCACGAGGTCAGGGTAAGAGGAGGAACATTGGCAAAGGATGTGTGTTCTATGTGAGTGTATGTGTTTGTGTCTGTGGGTGTGAGAGAGACATCAGGCAAGTGGCTACATTCAGCCACCCATCAAAACGCTACTCTCCATTTAATGTGCCTTGTTTACAGCAGAGCACACAGTATTTAAATATCAAATTACAATGCTGCTACTTCACTAGTACTGTGCAAAGAGGGGCAAAAAAAAAAGAAGGAAAAAAAAATTGTCAGCAGTCCTATTTTGTGCCCAAAGTAAACGATGGACCAGTGGGCATGTAAACATTAACCAACACAAGTAGGACACTAAATTTTAGATGGAAAAAAATACAGTTAAAATGGTGTGAGGACCTCTGGGTCAATGTAAATTTGTATTCCAGGCAGAATTATGAAGGCTTTTGTAAATACAGTAACTAATTATATTTTTTGAGGAAATTCAAGAAATTGGTCAGTGTTTAACTGCACATGGAGCCACACAAGAATCAGTCCAGAGATGAGCTAGTCTGACTTCCCAAAGTTTAGTTAGTAAGTTTAATATTTTTTAGTACAAGTTTTTTTTTTTTTTAATAATGTGACAGTCAATTTATGAGTTGATTTGCACTATTACAGAGGCTGTGTGCTGAGAGAGTGGACTGTCTTTTATATAGTATCCCACACACGAGATGCTCCACTATGATCTGGTGACGAAAGTAGTTTATGTTCCCATCATTGTTTGAGGATTAAAAATAAATCTATCACTTCCATGAACCAATGTTACCAGTTTACAGTGCACCCTCTAATTAAACCTTAGGCAGAAAAGAAAAGGCAGCTGGGGAAATCATAAAAATGACTCCCACTGTGTTTCCCTCCTTCCAGGTGGAATTATGAAGGCTTTGGTAGATACAATAACTAATTATATTTTGTGAGAAATTAAAAAAAAATTGGTCAGTGTTTTTTTTTTTTTTTAAAGTAAAACAAATACTTCAGTTGTAGTTACAACTCTGTCCTTCACACATCATAATTAAATTCCAGTAAAACTATTTGTTTATCCTGTGTGAATGAGCTGAAAAATAAAACTGATTGGAAATGTTGTTTTTAAATAACCACAGGTCCTCATGTAATATAAAAAGTATTATCCATATCTTGCAATGTCAAATGGAACTACAGCATCTGCTGTCCAATTTATTGTATTAGATTAACAGTCTCATATTATAGTTTAAATGTGACTGCTTTGAATGTGTCACAATTCATTCATTTCAGCTGAGGTACAGGAAAGCAACTAGACAATATCTCAACAACAGTGTTCCAAACGTGTTTATCAAAGAAACAAAGTAAAAGAAGTTTAAATGCATTTCCATTGCTATGAAGAACCAAAATACTGTATAGCACTTTGGCAATTTTTCAGTTATGTTTTATAAATAATCTTGAGTTGACTTGACAAAATACTTGACTCTCTGGCTTTGCAGACAACCAAATATAGCTTCTTTTTTTTCAGATTGGAATAAAAAAAAGCTTTGTTGAGCAAATGTTAAACGGTTAAGTCTTTCATTCTATGCCAAATTGCACTGAATTGTTCCTGAAGAAAGTGCACGCCTGAATTGTATTATGACACTATGTATTCTGTCTAGACACAATATTGTCATCTAAGTAGAGTTAAAACCCTTCTGCACTTGAATTTCCTGACCAGGATATTCATTCTTTGCTCATCTGTGATTTTAATTGATCTTTTTTACTTTTATTAACAGGGTTGTTGTTTCTTCTGTACCTTTTTGCAGGAATGCAGCATTAAATTTATTTAAATCCAGACTACCTGTTTTCTCCAGATTCCTTCTTTGCTGGTAAGCTGGAGTAAGCAAACTGTTTTATATACCTGCATATTTGATGCTGTTAAAAAGTTGAACAAAAAAAAGAAATTATAGTTATAACGGTAATAATAAGCCTCAAAATATTAGACCCCCCTCACCGCTCCAAAAAACAAACAAAAAAACTATGCTAACAATGACTTTAGAAACCCATTATTTAAAATAATGGCTAGTTGTTTCATAATGTTTTCATCCACTCATTCATTCCTATCTAACTGCAATTTTAAGTTTGGTTCACCTTTTTTCATAGTCCACTTCACTGAATGAAAATTATATGGGTGTTAAGTTCTCTCTTTTCACCTTGTAGCCCAACCACATGAAATGATGTCACAGGATCCCAGCGTGCACCTGCACATCCAGCCCATGGTGTCAGATACTGCTGTCTAGACAGGACCCCTTCAGTAAACATTCCAGTATTTGTTGCTGGAGTCTAATATTGCCATGGATAGTGTCAGATCACTGACACCATAAA
The DNA here is from genome assembly GCA_028564865.1 of Zenarchopterus dispar. Lineage (NCBI taxonomy): Eukaryota > Metazoa > Chordata > Actinopteri > Beloniformes > Zenarchopteridae > Zenarchopterus > Zenarchopterus dispar. The sequence continues at coordinate 3,882,218 of JAOWBL010000016.1, forward strand.
ACATTTCACATGTGTTGAACAGCAATGCCAAAGACTGACCAAAAAGTATTTCATGCCTTGGAATGAAAACAATTTGGCACACTGGTTATTTTGAGGGAATGTTATATTGTTTGTTAAAAGTCAAATTGTAATCTATGATTTGATGAAAGCCCTGGTTATGGCCCTAGAAAACCAGTAACTCAATTAAATAAACATAGTCAAAAACTTGGAAAAACTTTCTGTATTAGGAAAACTATACAAAGAGTGATCAAGTCCCTGTCTGAGAGACTACTGTTAGAAAGACATGCTAGATCAAATTTGGTATTATGTTCTGGACTACACAGTAGGACCTCTCACAACATAGAAAACAAAATGTTGGATTAACACACAGTTTTAAAAGTGACTTCTTTCTCAAGTATGGATGTTATAACTCAGTTGTGTTTTTACAAAGCAAATAGTTCTTTGCATCCATATTAAATTATTCCATATTTAACTTGCAAAGAAAAGCTTTCATAGTCTTTAATCCACATATGTTTATTCTGCAGAGTTTGTGGTGCTTAGCTTGGAATATATTTCTACCAAACAACTTCTCAGAGGAGTATCCAGTTTGGCCAAGATATAAACAGTATCTTACCGCTAAACTTAGGTTTCTTGTTTGGTTAGGGGGGTTGCACAAATCGGATTCTCTCATGGCCCTTCCTCACTCTACATTGTGAAGTGCCAAGCAAAGAAAACACTTTAAAAGATATTCACCTGTTACCTTCTCAGACAATTTGTGTCAGACTGAGTAACTGTTGATGTGAGACAGTGGATTTCATATTTGACTAATTACATGCCTATTATTCCTTAGATTGTAGGGTGAGAGCAGTTTCTCCTCTTCCATTTTCTTGTGGGTGCTTCTTAGAGCCGGAGTCATTCATGTATGCACACACAAGCACCCGCTGAATCCTGTACAGGGTCACAGAGATTCACTGGAGCCTGTTCCAGCTCATTACAGGTGATAGGAAGGGGGAAACCCTGGAGAGGCCCCAGTCTATCACAGGCCACATATAAAGACAAACAACCATGCACACTCGCACAAAATTTAGAATCATCAGTTAACCTAACATACATGCTTTTGGACTGTAGGAGGAATTCGGAGTACTTAGAGAAAACCCACGCAAGCATGAGGAGAACATGTAAACTCCACACAAAAACACTCCTGCTGGGTGCAGGAGTTGAACCAGGAAGCTTCTTGCTGTGAAACAACAGTGCTCACCACTAAGCCACCATATATGTAGATTGAGTGATTCAGCTAACTCCAGTACACATGAAATAAATACTGAGAGAAATTGGGAGCTTCAGTATTATTTTATTGTGAAATCATCAGACAGGATAAACTTCATACAGCTGTATCCATACATCTCCCACACTCAACATACAGGACACAGTCAATTATTTATGATTTTACCAAGTTTTTCTTGGACAAAAAAAATATAAAACACAACAGAGAGGTTGTCCCAAAGTGAGACAGAGTTCATAATATAAAGTTTAGATTTGTTGCCCTGATGAAAGTGAGGAGAGAGTATGGGTAGTTGTCGGTGAATAAATAAATAAATAAATAAATGGTTTATGATGGAATAAGAGTCTTATTTATCCTGGAGACTTTCCCTCTAAGGCAGAGTGTGTACATCACTGTATTAACATGCATACACGTGCAAAAACAAGCAGCACCTACACATTCTGTAGCCACCAACCAGCAACCCCACCAGCAGATGCAGCATTTAACAAACTTATGGTGAAAATAGCTGAATTCAGAAGACACTGCTGATTAGGACTCAGAAAGTCTTGCACAGATTATGATACAGGTTGCAGCATAACATCAACATCTTCTGGCAGCATGTGAAACAGCTGGAAAGTACATGACCTCTGCTATTGGAGGAAGGACAAACATGATGTCAGGGCAACATAGGGACACATGGAGCCTGGTAGGCTGGCTGAGGCCATGACCATGATAGTGTGGGCAAATTTGAAAACTTGAGCACAAATCTCACTGAGACTGTGCAACAAAGATGTTTTAAAAAACAGTGTAAAGCTTGAGATAAATATTATTTCTTCCATTGCCATTATGTATTTTTGTTGCTAAGATTACACAAAGTCTTCTGGGCTCTATTGCATGAACCTTAGTAGCACATGCAGCATAGGCAAAGGAAGGACACAAATTTTAGTATGACAAAAAAATATTCATCACTTAACTGGATCACACCAAGTTCCAGTAACAGATCTCGTCCATTACCACAATGGGAAAATATCGGTATTTGCAAAAGGTCCTGCTTGATTAGACTATTACATACTTTCCAAATTTTCTTTCTGGTGCATATAGGAAAATGTGGATAATCAATGGTGAGACAAAAAATGTTTCATAAAATGTATTAAGAGTGATAGACACAAGGTAAACAGCAACTATCTGATCATCTTCTACCCCTGCTGCATCCCATCCAGGGTCACAGGTGCGCTGAAGCCCAACCCAGCTACCTTTGGGAAAAAAGAGAGGTATAGCCTAAACAAGCTCATCACAAACAATCACACATGCTTTCACTCAAAGTTACAGTCAATTTAGAATCACCATTTAGCTTTGCATACATGTTTTTAGAGAGTGTGAGGAAGTCAGGATACCTTGAAAAAAATCCATGCACACATGGAGACAACCTCTTCACAGCTACAGTTTAAATCGATGGCCTTCTTGCATACTTGTATGCTGTGCTAGTAGTGTAGTATGTGTTTTGAAAACAGCCATTGTGTTTACTTGCTTAAAAGGAATTAGCAACAACTAATGAGGCATGCACTGATTGTGTCATCAGTTGTCATTGATGACATTCCCTGAAGGGATATCCCATTTTTTTAAGCTTAAACTTCAATATCTAGTCAGTTTTCATGTGGCACTCTCCGCTCTCTTGTTCATGTGTTACTTCTGGTTCCAAACAAACAAAAAAAACAGGATCCTTAATGGTCTTAAATTAGTAGTTTTGGCAATAAAAAAAATGTATGTGACAAATCTGGCAAACAGGATTAAACCTTCCTTTTTTATAGCATAAAATAACCCAGTAGCCCAGGAATGAACTTCTAGCTCACATACTGTGTAGTGGTATACATGTGCCATTGCTAAAATTTTAAAGATAACTTCACATTCCCTCTAGATTTTGAATTTTTAAATTTGGATGTTTTTCCACCACATGATGCACAAGACAAAATAAGGTCCCAGTGGTCTTTATAATGTTTTATCTCATGCCCAGATCATCAGGGAGAGACACAACTCAGCATCTTTTTAGTGTCTCTATGTTGCAGTTAATGGAAGGCACAGAAAAACAAATGCCAGAGAGTGGCAGCACATTTCTGTGTATGTATGAGGCAACCAATAGTAAATAATCAGTATCACATCTTAATATGAAAGCTAAAAAAATAAATAAAAGATAAAACAGCAGAATGGTTGACATCACATCTACGGTGTACAAAAGGACATCTCTGGACTATAGATATGTTATACATGAAACAGAGAAGGAAAAGAATATTTTTCATTTTATGGCTTTGTCCATCTGTGCTTATGTGTGTGTGTCTGTGTGTATATATGTATGTGCATACCTGTATATGTATATATAGATATATACATATGTGTTTCATTATATTTCATCATGTTTCATCACGTTTCCAGTCTTAAGCTAAGACAAAATGTATAACCATCATTTATGTAGTATTTCCCTCATAATTCCATTAATTTTTTTACCATATTATTACAATGCCTCAATAACAAAATATAGTAAAAGCCTGATTACTAAGTAAACTGTTTACACATTAACGGAACAAAAATCCCACTTTTTTAGAGGATCTTTTCTGTTACTTTTGGTAAAATAATAAATATCATAATATACATACTCACTACTTGAGTATAAACACTCCTACACTGTAAAGCCAGCTGAATGATTATAGTGCTAAGAATATGTACAAAAAAATTGGCCTGTTTGGTTTTTTTTGTCCCAGGGAGATTCCGCAGGTACCACTGTGTACTTATTTGATATCCTGCAGGCATTTTACCACCTGGATTTGTGTAAGTGGGCTCCCCCTTTCCTGTTTAGGACAGTGGGGATCATCAGCATTGACATGTTCATTAATTTTTTTATTTTTAACATGAACTCATGAGTCTACAAGGTGCTACAGTAGAAAATGGAGTGAATAGAGAAGATGTATAATCTATAAACGTTAGTTTACAGGCTAAGAGGTCCTGTGTGTATTGCTGTGTTTCCATTTCTTCAGCTAAATGAGCAGTTTAAGTCAAGCACTAGACACTCTTGCTTGCTGAGATGCAGGATGACTGTGACATCCGCAGGAGTGCTAATGTGCTAGAGTAGTGTATGCATTTTTTTGTGGTCCTGACCCCGAATGTGACCATATTGAGGAGACAGCCCTTCATTTTGCTGAGGGTAAGAACTGGGGCTTCAGGCCAAGATGGTAGCTTGGCTCCTCTGTTAGAGACAGATTTCTGTGTTGAGGTAGGAAAAGGAAGTTAGAAGGAAAAACTAAACATTTTACGTCAAATAAATATGTTCTCTCATTCTAAATAAACTAGTTTCGAAACTTGGATAAGGTTTTCGATAAGAATTTAGAAGGCAAAGAAGAACAATGAATGACTCAATCTGTCTCTTCAGTCTGAGAGCAAACACTCTTATTTATTCCTCTTTTTCTCTCTCTCTTGTATAATACTTACACAACAGCCTGTGATCCAATTCAGTGTGATGGAGAATTCAGTTATTAACCTTGATCTTTCTTAAAACTAATCACATTAAAATAGGAAACACAGTCTTTGATTCTATGATACTATGGATTAAACACAGGCCTTAGATCTCTGGGACTCCCATTTTGCTACTAAATTCTTCACATTACGCTATGAACAAGAAATATATATCTGATTAACTCAGGCACAGACAGACAAAGCCAAGAAAGGAAATGTACCATAAACCATTCAGAAAAGAAAAAACAATCCTGTGATGGAATTGATGAATCAGACAAACCACAAAGAGGGAAATCAGTGAGACAAAATGAAGCTCTCAACAACAGTCCCACTATACAAATATCCAAAGATATTCATCATCCCAGAAAAACTAACTTCTAGATCATTCTCACTAAATTCATCCAAGAAAGCAACTTAAATAATGTTTTGTAATTGCTGCTTGCAGCAATGTTTCATGAGACAATAGAATAAAAATAAACATATAAACAAAAGGATCCTCTCAGTTCACTCAAAGACGTTTGGTTGTTGGTGCAGGTCCTTGTAAGTACGGCCCTCGTTGTGTCCACATAGCCCCTGAGTCGGGTTAGGGGTTAGGGTTATCTGATCCAGCCCCTCATGCTGGCTCTGTTTGTTAACGTACAGCTGGTACATCTAACTACAGACACACATCCCTTCCCTTTTCAATGATTCCAGCTTCTCAAAGTGTGTTGTTTTACAAGTAGTTTATTCAGCACTTCCCTGCTACAAAATGAGTCACTGATTTCACTAAGTTCTCAGGAGTCCTCAGGGTGAACAAACTTTTTTAATATTGGCCGAAGGCTACGGCACTGTAGTTATAGTTTGGAGGTCTTTAGGCTAAAATCAGAAATTGTCAAAACACAATGCATTCTTGAGGAAGTTATGAGCCATTTTTTTCTAAACTAAATCTAATACAGCAAAGGATAATGGGTGCTGACTGCTGACAGTGCAGCAAATGGCAATAACTGTTTTACAATTTGACAAGTTTCTATATTGATCAAGGAGAAGGAGATAATCTTAACTCCCATGATGCATTGGGGTCTGGATGTGTGTGTGGCTGCTATTTGTTTTGCAGATTCTGAAGCAGCCTTATTTGTCAGCAGTTTGTTTAATCATGTAGGGAACATCATCAGAAGAATCCCTCTTTAAGTCCTTCCTCTGAAGATAAGCTCACCATTTTAAACACCTCGAAGACCTGCTTCACCTACACATTTCAGTATTTGCATGCATTTGGTCATTTCAGCCCCATTCCCCTAATCAGTGCTCACAGTATCTTCTGATTGATCCTTCAATTTTTGCTCAGAAAAGAACACATTACCTCAATCCTCCAGTTTACAGATCAATTTCCAAAGCCACACCAACAAGGTACACTGACAGTTTTTAAAGTCAATTTTGCTTCCAAAACACATCTCATTTTGTTGCCTCTCTTTAAACAAGGCAACTACTCACAGAGATCCAGCTCTGTTTTCTGTTAGTCCAGCTGCAGGTAACTCGGTATGGAGTAGTTGAACATGAGGAAGTCTAATTTATACAGCTGGTAAAGTTGGATCTGCTGTTGAGTGCTAATGTTGCTGAAAAACTGAGCAGTCATGACATCTGTGGTGCGAGTGGACTTGGCATAGGATGGAAAGTGCAAAGAGTCACCGACACCCACCAGCTGCAACACATAGTTTGCATCCTCCTCTAAAGTCTCATATTTGCCCACTATGTCATAGTGGATGTGACATGGGTGACAAAGCTGGTAGACTGTCTGCCAGTGCTCATTCAGTGGGCCATCACGTTGTGTGGCTGGGTCCACTAAGTACTCTACAAACTCTTTGAATTTGACATTGGCACCATTGAGCAAAGCATCCTGTGTGGCATTCTTGCGGTACCGCCTGATGATACGGGTACCAAACCGTTTGTGGAAAGATGAGTTGTACTTTAGGGTGAACTTATTGCGGTAAGCAGAGACTAGCCTCTCAAAAGGCTCACGAACAAAGAAGAACTTGAGGTAGTTCTTGAGGCGGTGGTTGATCTCAGCAATGCTGTACTGGTTTAGCGTCTTCAGGTTGGAGGGAACATGGGCTTCATTGGATGGAATTTCCATTGGGTCACTGTTGAAGAGGAGAGGCACAGGAACAATGACAGACAACTGCTGAAGAAAGTATGGGTTCACATAGCTCATGTTTACTTGAGATGTCTTAGTCACATAATAACAAAGGACAGGTATGTGAGATTTAAGAGAACTTCCCAGCAGAACTGAATAAAGTATTTGTAGTTATGTTTTAATTAACAAACATGTTAGCCTTTATGTCAAAATAGTAAGCAGGTTCTCTCCATAGAACCTCACCTATATCACTAAATCCTACATACTAGTTCCTTAGACGAGAATGTATGTGTCTTGTTCTCTCGAATTATACTAAATCTGCTATTCACCTTTAAAAATCAGTCAGGAGCTATACTCACGTGTATTTTCCCCGGCCTGTGAGTACCATCATGACACGTTTCCAGTTAGTACAAGCCACCTTGGGAACATAGCAGTAGATGAGTTCATGGTCTTCATCTACCACAAGATGCTTGAGGTCTCCAGGTGTTAGAACTCTCCGCTTTCTACTGGATGCACTGTAGACTCGGCAGGCATCCACCACCTGATCCCTCCTGGCCTGGTGGAGGACAGCAGGTCCTGACAGGTCAGACTAGGCAAAAAAGAGAACAGAAAACAGATCTGGTTATTAGCATAGGCTATTAGGTTGTAGTGGAGCAGTAAGTTTCAAAAGAAATGGCATACAAAGAAGCTCTCTGGGCAAAGGGAATGGGATCATGTGTTCATCCTCCGGACATTCATATTATTAATACGTACACCTTGGCATCTTGCATCCATATTGGTATATCAAAGAAAGTTCATCCATCCATCCATTTTCTATACCCGCTGAATCCATTACTGGGTCACAGGGGTCTGCTGGAGCCAATCCCAGCCCATTGCAGGCGAGAGGCAGTGGTACACCCTGGACAGGTCGTCAGTCCATTGCATGGCCACATATATAGACAAACAACCATGCACACTCATGCTCATACCTACGGGCAATTTAGAGTTCTCAATCAATCTTCCATACATGTTTTTGGACTGTGGGAGGAAATCGGAATACTCGCAGAAAACCCACACAAGAACAGAGAGAACATGCAAACTCCACACAGACAGACTTCTACTGGGAATTGGACCAGGAAGCTTCTTGCTGTGAGGCAACAGTGCTGCCCTATCAAAGAAAATTCCTCAGCTGCTGCAGGAAGAACATCCTCTGTTGGGCCTTCTTTATGAGGGAACTGATGGTCTGCTCCCACTTGAGGTCCTGTGTGATGGTGGTACCCAGGAAGCGGAAGGAGTCCACAGTGGAGATGGGGAGATCTATGAGGGCAAGGGGGAATGGTGGGGCTGAGACTTTCCTGAAGTCCACAATCATCTCCACTGTCTTCTGGGTGTTGAGCTGCAGGTTGTTGCAGGTGCACCAGGACACCAGTTGATCCACCTCCCACCTGTAGACAGACTCGTCTCTGTCTGAGATGAGCCCAATGAGGGTGGTGTCATGCAAAATCAGTTTCATAGACTGATGTCCAGAGGTGCAGCAGTTGGTGTGCAGGGGGACGAGCATAGGTGAAAGTACACAGCCCTGAGGGGAGCCAGTTCTGACGGTCCAAGTCTCAGAGATGTTCTTCCCCAGCCACACATACTTCCTAAGATCTGTGAGGAAGTCAGTGATCCACCTGAAGATTGAGTTGGGCATGTTGAGCTGAGAGTGCTTGTCTTGGAGCAGAACTGGCCGAATGGTGTTGAACACAGAACTGAAGTCCACAAACAGGATCCTGGCATAGGTTCCTGGGGAGTTCAGATGGTGCAGGATGGAGTGAAGGGCCAGGTTGACAGCATCATCTACAGATCTGTTGGGTCTGAAGGCGAACTGCAGTGAGTCCAGGAGGGGGGCGGCGATAGTCATAAAGTGGGGGAGGACCAAGCGCTCAATTGACTTCATGACTATAGACATCAGTGGCACCGGCCTGTAGTCATTAAGTCCAGCGGTCCATGGCTTCTTGGGGATGGGGATGGGGATGACAATGGAGGATGTGAAGCAGGCTGGCACATGACCTGACTTCAGGGAAGTGTTAAAGATGTCTGTGATGAGTGTTACAGATTTTGATCAGTGTTACAGATTTTTTTACATAGGTTTGTAAATGTACCAAATATTTTCCTGTGTTTCCTGTGTCATTTGTAAATATATGTAGAAAATAAAATACTTGACAGCAACAATTCTTACTCCCCTAAAAAGATGATTATGTCCAACTGTGATGTCCACAAATGTGGTCTTAGAAGGTACATATTTTTGTGATTAAACAGTTGTGAGGCAATTTTGAATAAGAGAATATTGCTGCTAAAGCATATTATAGTATTAGTTATTCACTCAATGACTGATATGCATAATATTTCTAAATGAAATTCAAGTCTATCCAATATTGTCTCTGTATGCTTGCAGTTAGTTCCAGCAGAGTTCAGTCTGTTAACCCCCGCAATGATGAATATAAATGTTTAATTATCATTGTAATGAAATATTTATGATTTGATGTTTATGCTCCAACACATCCCCACATATAATATCAACAGTAAGGAATTGGGGAGGGATTAGCAACAATATAACCCCCCAACTTAGCCCTTAGGCTCAGAGGTGGATACTGGGATAGTGATGGGGTTTCAGAGCAGCAGGAAGGCAGTCAATTGTAGATCATTTGGTAATGGAGCGATGAGCACCGTTTTGACAGTTTAAATAGACCAGTGAATGGGTTGAATGATGTAGAAGGATATATTTGAGCACAACTGCTTGATTTGATTGCCTGAACTACCTTGAGGCACATTGCAGACAGACTCTTACAAAGTCAGGAAGGTATGCAGTGAACAAAACTCAATCAAATCAAAAAGATCAAATGGAATCTGAAAAGAGACTGAAAGACAAACTGATAGAAAAAATGATTAATCTCAGCCTTTATTATTATGCTCATCTCTCTATTGGTTAAATTTTTACCCATCTGTGTCTGTGGTTAGAAAGATAGCTCTTGACTGTTTAGGGAATAATGGCTTTGGAGGATATTCTACATACTGAGTATTCAGTATGTCCAGCCAGACATCATCAATTTGAGGAATATTTCATATTCAACTTGTTGTCTGATGTGTACCAGGTGAAAGAGGAGGCTGTTGAGGAGGACTGTGGAGTGTGTGAACAGCCTGAGGGCTTTGCATTTGGAGGAGTGCTTTTTATATGTGTCTTGATTATTTTCCTCTGAGTCTGAATTCCCATCCAGGGCAGTTCCCTAGTTTCCTCACAGAGTTTAAAGTACTCTGGCCAAACAAAAGCAGCCTTTCAGTGACACACTGAGTTTGGCAAAAAGAGAAGGAGACCTGCTGACATGAAGTAAGGAAATGCGAAGAGACCTTGAGAAAAGAGGTTAATAAATGGTTTGCATTGAAGCATCTTTAAATATGTTCCCATGTAGGAAATTTTGTCATGCACAGAGCTTGTTAAAAGAACAATCTCTTTAACACTTCTAATCAGATAACAAAAAGCAGCTGTGTGTTGGTTCACATCAGTAATCCAACATGGAAATGCTGTTACTAAGATGCCAAAAACACATAATACAACATCAGAGATAGTTCAGAATGGCACCTGAGAAAGTCAGACGTTATAGCCTGCAACTATATTAATAAGCTCCAATACCAGATAATCTTGTGGGGATTCAGGTCAGAGGCCCATGAACTCTGACTCAATGCTTTTGAAAAATCAGTTGGGTGACCTGGCGGATGGGGGTGCCATGGGCTTCTTTACTATGACACTAGCTAAAACACACAGTGCTGTACAAAAACCTTAGTCACCCCTAGTTTTTTCCCCCCCCAGAGAGTTTAAGTGACCATCATTTATTTGTCAGTCTTCTTGCTACAAATACAAAATGCTATGATAATGGTAGAGATAAACCAATGTTGGCCATGTTGAAGGCCATTTTAAATAAATAAATGCAATAATATTATGTAGGACTATCCTATTTTGGGTTGAGAGACTCAGGTTACTGTGTAATCTCAATCAAACATTTTGGAGTAAAGCAATCATTTTCCTGGAAATATGTAAATGTTCTGTTTGTGTGTTTGGGTTTTACAATAAAAATCATCCTAGCCAGAGCTACAATATCAAACCTAAATAAATCTTCTTGCTGTTTGTATCCAGCAGGTTTTATTGAAAGCCCCAGTTTAAAACTTCAGCAAGCAAACACAACAACAGAATAATACAAATGTTTTATTTATTGAGTAAGGTGAATCTCATTTGGTAATCAAAATGGATTTTTCAAGCTTGTAAATATAACCCTAGATCCAAAACAAAGAAGTTAACAAATAAAACAAACAAAAAACATAAAATTTGGATGATTTGAAAACTGAAAATTTTTTTTTCTAGAATTCTGACATTTAATTTGACCTTTATTTATTTGGACACAGGAAGAGCCAAAGATATTTCATGGTTGTTTTTTAAAATTCATTTTTAAATTCCCTTTTTCCCACAGGATCATTTCTCTTGCTAAGCTACATCCACATTTGCATTTCAGGCCTGCAAAATATTCCAGCTTCTGTGTGGATCAATTTTGTGGTAGTAAGGAGATGAGAAAAAAGATCACCAATTCAAACAACTGATGACAAGTGACTCATGATGGTTTGGTACAAAAATATCATCATGAAAGGTTTATTCTTTGAGGAAAAAATGATAGGCAGATGTATCAACAAGTTTGTGAGAAAACCAGTGTAATACACACGTGGACAAAATTGTTGGTACCCCTCAGTTAAAGAAGGAAAAACCCACAATTCTCACTGAAATCACTTGA
>JAOWBL010000016.1:3902276-3912702 GCA_028564865.1 Zenarchopterus dispar
AGATAGATAGATAGATAGATAGATAGATAGATAGATAGATAGATAGATAGATAGAGATTGAATTATTCTGGCCCCGCCCTTTAAGCGAAGACCCCTCCCCCACAACTTCGTTTTCTCTTCTGTCATTGGTCGATTTTTGGATTTCCACCATATTCAAAAATGGTCGCGAGCGCACATTAGGTATATTATTGTTATCAAATGTATGTATTTGTGGTATTATATGTGTTATTTTAGCCCCTTCATTCATAAATATCCAGATGGGTAAAAACTGCGAGGTCCAAGCCCTTGTTTCGTCTTCATGGAAAACGACTAAACAACCGACCTCCTTTGACTTAAGAAGAGTGTCCACTGATGAGGGACGTTTCCCTCTGGAGGACAACAGAGGACAGAGACGGTGAGTCATCTGTATTCTGATTAAAATCGGAATGGTGCTCGGTACCAGTATTAAAGTTAAAACACCACTAGAGCCAGTGGTGACGCCTGGTATCTGCTCTCCATCCCTGAGCAGTTTCAGAGGAGCCATAACTCTAACTTCCCCTGTTATCAACAGGACGCGGTGCTTTCTTTGAGCGAAGTCGTAAAGAGACAAATGAGATGTCTCAAAAGCAAGTCAAATGGGAAAACTAAACGCATTGCACGTTTTTCTTGTTTTAGTGTCATTTCTTTCATGTCGCCACTAGATGGCGACAGCGGACAGAAAAGTCGACCTGCCGGTTGTATTTTGGTTCCTGTAATTTTTTTCCCTCTTATATTTCGGCTGTGAAATAATCAAGTCATGAGTATTTGATCTAAGAACAGATGTAATCTAATGCCTATGCGTGCCTTCTTATGGTTCTTGCTTTTTGACCTTGTGACAAGCTTTAAACCTTTCTCGAGCACAGCTCCTTATTTATTTGTACAACCATTTTGATTTTATGTTTTTAAAAGCTGATATCAGCCAGGAGGCAACTTTATTGGTGCTTGTATTCTTATGGTGTGAACTTTGCTCATAATCAAACAGTAATATTTTTAATCTGTTTGTGCCATTAAATTTACACATGACTTTACTTAAGCTTAATTTACTAGTAGTTTGGAAAGGTCTTATTACCCTTCCCAGACTGAGTTGCTTCCCGAAGACAAATGCTTATGTCTTTTTCTGTTGGCGTTGTGTTAACACACACCTGACTTTTATAGAGATCTGCACTCCTGCTAACAATCATTTCATCAGGGACCATAGATGGACAGAACCAGACTGCAGTTTCACCTCTTACACCCTGTGGAAGCAGTGCTGACAGTTTTTTTTTTTTTTAATTTCATTTTTATTAAATAAAAGAAGTTATATGTTGTTGCTGTCCAAGGCTTTATTTGTTTTATACCAAGAGTCACTACAATCTGATTTTTGTTATGTTTTTGTTTAATGAATAAATAAAAGACTGGGTACCAGTCTTTGCCCATGACTGTACACGTCTCTTGTGGAAGCACGACAAAAAAACAGAGAAGGACAGAATAAATGTTGGTGGGGTCAGTGCAGGGTCAGGTGAGTTTTAGAGTTAGCTTCAGCAAACAAGGGCCGGGTGTGAAGGAGATTCTCAACCACTGACTCATAAAACACACTTCCCTTAACACATGAAGTCAGGTACTGGAAGAAAAAGAGTCTTTGTACCCTGACAAGTGGCACTGAAAAATGTGTCATGATTTCGATCATGTATCCATGAAGAAGACACACACATACACACGTTCAGCAGCACTCCCAGGTTTCAGACCAACCTCACAATAAAGGAAATATATTAGATAAGTCTACATGCAATGAGTCAGGCTGTAGGGACTTTACGACCTGGTCATTTGATAAATTTTCACACACCCAGAAAGGGAATTTCAACCTGTCTCTGACTTTGTAATTGCTTTTGTGCAGATAAACAACGCCTGAACACTGAAACAAAGAGTGTGGCAAGACCAGTTTTATAAGATCAAGCCCCCAAAGATGACCTGAAGCAGGCCATTTCAGGCTGAGTGAATCATTGACTACAATTACAACTTGAGAAAAGTGTAAATCACTTTAAGCCATTCAGACCTGAAGCTTCATTTACAAAAAGCTGGGGTTTTTCTGCAAGACTGAAGAAGCTAAAAACATCAAAGTAAATCAGTTTTATATGGTTAAATCTACTGCTTTTGTCATAATTTAAGAATGATGTAATTATGTTTATCAGTATTTAAAAAAATACTTGAGTAACTCGAAAAATATTAAAATTATACTTGTGCAACTCCAGGCTTGAAAGGTCATCGCACACATATAGATTTGAATGGTTCAGTTAAGGAGGTGGAGGTTTTTAATAACTTTATAAACAACTGGATGGATTAATGTATCATAACTCATAAATGTAGTTAAGTCTGTGATTTAGGTTGAAACTTTCATGAGCTGGTTTAAATTCTGAGATTTTAAAAACAGTATTTGGAAAATTGGGGTAGTAAGAACTTGTGTGCAGTCTACACCTTTGTTTTTATTACTTGGTTCTATACATTTTATTTTCTCAGCATTGTTATAGACAAGGAACAAACAAGCTCATAAAAGCTACACATCAGACCTAACCACAAACATCTGCAACCAATGACTGCCAATATATGTTTAAATATATGTTTAAAAGGAGAAGAGGGGAGGGAGGGATGGAGGGGGGAGTAAAGTCCGTCAGGCAAACCTGACAACACTGACAGGGACTTGGTTTCTCTCACACAACAACAGTAAAGTGATATCAGATATTCACAGCATAAATTGGTTTCCCTGTGAACATAAGTCAGAGTTTCTTCAGAGATGTGCAAAGGATGAGACGGACTTTAACTTAAACTGGTTACGTTAAGGTCCCCCAAACATCTAGACATTTTGTTCTATTACTGTTCTTTGCTCATTGTGTCAATAACAGGATCAGTTCTCACCTCAGTTCTTTCTTCTTTCATTACTGCAGTAATAGCAAACTGGTAACCAGTTTTTTTGATGAGCTTATTTAATCTCACACAGACATCAATAATATTTTTGGTTCCTAGTTAAAGTTATGACATCTGAACTCGGTGTGAAAGAGCAATTCCATTTAATTGCTGCAGGCTTTTATTTCCTTTGAGATTCTGAGCATCTCTTTGCTTCATCAGTTCTGTTACATGACAATCAAAACCAAAACCAAAGCTGGTGATATTTTTTAGATGTGTCATCACCCGCAATGAATTTCTCCTTATCTGGAGGAAGCTTCAGGACAGTCAAAAGAGAAGAATCACAGTCCTGCCTTTTTGTTTGTAAAATTAGCAAGCTGTGCCATTTTATCATATTTCTATGTGCTGTTAAGGTGCAGTTGGGAGAAGAGGTCTTATGTGTTCTTATTTTTGGAAGGGTTGGTCAAGTAACAGTCTTGGTGCTTCTTGGTGGAACGTCATCAGCTCTCAATCCAGTGACTTTTGAGGTAAATTCACCAAGCCCTTCTGTGCTCCTCATACTGGGTGCCCCATCAGTAGACACTGACACCAGATGAGCGGTGGTTATTCCTTTAGCTTTTACACAACTCAAAACAGCCTCGCAAATGTCCTGCTCCTACTTTTGGTCCTTTAGCAATATGAGTTCAATCAGTTCTTCCTGCGGCCCATCAGAGTTGGCATTTCTGCACAAGAGTGCTATCTGCTCAGCATCTTTTACATCACTGGACTCATCACAAGCAACTGAAAATACTTGAGCTGAATTAATGTCAATTTTCTTACTGCTGATGTTTGCTGCCATTTTAATGGTCCTGTCCTTGACGGTCTTTGCAGAGACACATTTCTTTAATTTTCTGAACAATTTCTCATTTGTTTTTAAAGTTGGAGAATAGATGCTCTGATATTTTTATAAACGATTCTTTGATAGAGTCTCCGTCTGTGAATACCTTCCCCCTCTTTACGATCTCCTGAGCTGCTACAAAACTAGCAGTCGTAGTTGACTGTGGCGAGCTGATCCACTTCTGGAAATATAGTTTGCTCTCTTCAGCTTTTCATTGCAGTTCTGAAACTGCTCTCTTTCGCTCATCTTCGGTTGGGTGTTTTTCAGCGAATGCTACGTGCTTGTTTTGAAAATGTCTTTCAGCATTACATTTTTTGTTGTTCAATAATTTCTCGCCACATATGAAGCAGACGAGTAAGCCAGCGTCATTGGCGGTGAAGACAAAGGAATATGGCCACGCTGAATTAAACTCTCCAAAATCTTTCTTTTTGGGGATTTTTTCATGGTTACTGCAAGGTTCGCACATTCAGAAAGCCGTTAGCAGGTAAAGGTTTTGGCGGTTTTCGGCGAGTGTGATGCATACTTTGAGCAGCTAAAAAGTAAAATAAAATACAATTTTATTTTAATATTTGAAGATCACAGTCATCTTCCACTTTAGAACTACATTAAAATAATGAACTAACATGAATAAAATACTCTTTAATTGGATACTTATAATTTATTTTCCCAAGCCACGCGGGGCCGCAGCATAAGGATGAAATTGTTGCATGCGGCTACGGAGCCGCAGGTTCCCGACCCCTGGTATAGAGAATTTGAAGAAGTGTTTACAGGAAGTTAAAACCTGAATGGAGCTGAACTTCATCTTCTAAAATGAAGAAAAAACAAAGGTTTTAGTATTTGGGAAAACTGACCTGGTGACAGGATGTGTCTGTGCTGCTGGCTCCTGGATCCATCTACCTTCCTTTTATCAGGAATCTTGAGGTTATTTTTGATAACAGTTTTAAATTTGATTGACAGGTTAGTGCAGTGGTCCAGTCTAGCCTTTATCACTTGAGGATAATTAGTAAGGTTAAGGCCTATCTTCTGCATGATGCCCTTGAAAGAGTTGTTCATGATTTTCTAGACTGGTCTACTGCAACTCTCTTTACAATGGGATGGACAAGTCTCTTCTTTGCCGTCTATGGCTGGTCCAAAATTCAGTTGCTCGCTTATTGACGGGGATAAGGTGTGAGCATATCACTCCAATATTACTTTCTCTTCACTGGCTGCGTGTTTTCGTGGTTTTAAAATGTTTACATGGTCTGGAATGTCTTTATCTTTCTGAGCTCTTCAGTTATAATTGTGTAGTAGAGCTCTGAGGTCTGTACATCAAATGCTCCTGAAATTCCTAGGACCTGATTTGTGACTAGAGGAGACAAAACCTCCTCTGTCCCTAAAATCTTGAATGGTTTCCCCTTTCTGTTAGATCTGCTGGAACGCTTAGTGATTTAAATTTTTTTTTGAAGTTAGCTTTTTACACAGGCTTTTACTCCAGAGTAGGATTAGCAGAGTAGTTATTGTATTGTCTTTTGCCTTTAATTTTTATTTTGAGTCTTTTTGTTTTCTGTTTCTGTTTTACTCTGACTTTGCTTTGCTTTGTTGTATTTATTCATACGGCACTTCAGTTGCCTTAGGGTACGTAAAACACTGTATTTGTGAAGTCTGATTGACTGCTCTGAAGAATGGCATAATGTGTTCTGTTTAAAAAAACAAAACATTTGCGACAGCAAACTTAATCCAGCATTTAAAAGAACATCACCTGCTGAGCATATCCAATAGTTTGAAGCTAACAAGAAGTTAAAATTAAAGCTAGAACAAAGCGCAGTCTGCAGCCCGTTGTCTTCTACAAGTTGGTTATGTATTTTAGAAACGAAATTGGTTAAGATTGTCAGGTTAATCACCCATCTATTGATGGATTTAATATAAAAATATAAAATCACTATGTTAAACATTTTATCTTCTTAAAGTTGTTTTTCATTTGGTGTATGGAAACTCTCAAAAACGCTTGTATCATTCAGAGGTCATCATCTAACAGCCCCAGAAACAGTCAGCATGGGCAGGAATGTACCAGGTTATAAGAGCATTATCTTGGAACTTTTCAACTGAGTCAACTTGGACCAGTTGATCATACTTAATAGGATTCCACTCCATTTGTCTTTATAGGTTTTAAAATTGACACCTAGCCAAATGGATGACTGAAACTGGAAACAGAAGACAAACTGTCTCTTGAGTTTATTTAGCAACAGTTTTGACGGTTAAAGTTAGAGCAACACCTGCAGCTCTCTGTGACCTCCGACTTGTCACGAGGACACCCACCCGGCTTCTCATTTTCTCTCTCTCTGTAGCTATTGTTGTTGTTACACAACACATGCTGCTTTTCCAAGACCTCTTACGGTAGGTGTCCATGCACTTCCAACATGGGTGGTCCCAACAGAAACTTTAGATCTAAAAGAGAATGTGATGGAGCTCTGCAGGACCTACCTGTGAAATGCCTTCAGTCAACAGCAACAGTTGCATTTTAAAAGTTCTGCTTTCTTTTTTCCTTTTTTTTAATGATATTGCCAGAAATCCCTTCTAGCAACTTCTGTGTTTGACGCTTAGTACTTCATGTTCATCTTTAATGCAAATAACTAAGGGACAGCTTTTTTGTTAGTAGCTGAAAACTTTGACAAAAGAGCATCTACTCCAGTGGACTGTGGAAACTACTGACTACCAGTACTTGATGTCAATAAATCTCAGAGTAAGGGAAGTGTAAATGTCTGCCCAGAACAATATAATGGTTGTATAATAACAGAAATATTACAGAAAGTCACATTGTAAAGTGCTTTGTAGAACCAAGATAAGATTAAAAAAGTGTTGTATAAGCGCAGACCATTTAGCATTAGTTAATCATGGTATTTATCCATAAAATACAAAACACTTCCTCTTGTGAATGATGTTTGGGATAAGGTTGTAAAAACCATTCGTTCTCATTACTTCTTTGTAGTCTTATTTGTCTTTC
This sequence comes from Zenarchopterus dispar, assembly GCA_028564865.1. Classification (NCBI taxonomy): domain Eukaryota; kingdom Metazoa; phylum Chordata; class Actinopteri; order Beloniformes; family Zenarchopteridae; genus Zenarchopterus; species Zenarchopterus dispar. Next base: position 3,909,029 of record JAOWBL010000016.1, read on the forward strand.
TTTCAGTTGAGCTGCATTTATTTACATTTGCTCCCTTCTGATGAACATGGAAACGTTACCTCGTGTGATTGACTATGACTATCATCATGAAAATATGACAGCTTTATTAACAAAGCATGCATCTTGTGGTCGAGGAGCCTAAGTTAAGATAAAAGATGTGAAAAGGAGCAGGAAGTGGTGCAGCTGTCTCCAGACCGTGAGACAGTTGGTGTGTGTGCAGTATGACAGGAATGATTCACTCTTCTGAGCAGCACTTGCTGGACACACACAGAACAAGTGTTCTCAGCATTCTCCGGATGCTGATGCCTTTTTCAGTCACAGCATCTAAAGCTCCACAAGACATAATTCTTCAGTATTATCAACTGTTCTGACACCATGTATAATCATGCAAATGATCCAAATTCATTTGTAAAAGATGAGCCATGTCGGTGGTTTTGATTCACCGTGTTGTCATGGTAGCTACGTCTGTTTTCCCAATTTTGGGTGGTAGTTTCTTTAAACATGCTCCAAACTCTCTTCACACGTCGTCTTTTGTTTTGACTTTTATCAAGTAACTTGCCAAAGTTTATGAGTAAAATGATTTACTTTTATTTCGCATATTTTTGTTGTGTGAAAGCAAATCATAGAGCACACAAAACATCTGCAGTATGAGACTTTTAAAAAAAAGTATTTTAATCCAAATAAACATGAAAAGTTAATTGCTACTTCTGCCCTTCTTTTTTCTGTTCAAGATGAACTTTAATGTGGCTGATGGTTTCTGTCCCTCTGTGATTCAGTCATCATGCCGTTGTGCAGATGAGAGATTTAATTCTCCAGTCCTCTTATAGCTCTGAATCACACACTATTCAGGAGTGATCAAAATATTTGTGGACTCAATTAGTAACAACTGCTCAGCTTGTACAAAAATAAAGCTTCCTTTTTCACTCGTTTTGTTGCTTGCAAGTAATTTAAGTGGAGTAAAATTAATTAGCTTTCAAAAGTGTACTTTTTGAACTTGCATTGTTCCTAACTGAAAACTAGAATTGTGCGCTCTTGTTTTTGTAATTATAGACTGCTTTTTACAGTCTGACTTTGAAAACTGTTGTCATCCATTTATTTAGTTTAATTTGTACAGTAAAGAGCTAATTAAACTAAGTTAGTGGATTCCTTCAAGATTAGATTAAAGTGCACTATTTAAACAAAGTATTAGAGTGTCATGGTGCATCAATGAGGAAAAAAATCCACTTTATTATTGGTAAGACCGTTTCTTTAGACCAGCTTAGTTGCATAACCATCCACTCACCAACATGATTTGTTGCGTAACCGTCCTCCCTGTGGCCTTATCCAGCTTGATCTTTCCTTAATGCTTTATTAATCACACAAGTTAAAGCTAATCTGTTTGACATTAATGGGCTTTACAACTTCTGTTGTTGTTTTAGTGGGGACATTCCCACCATAGAGCACCAAAAAGAGATTTAAAAAAAAAACACTCAAGGTAGAGCTATCAAAAATAAGGGGTGCCCTCTGTGTTTCTGGGAGGGTGGAAGGTATAGGATAAATGACTCCTCCTTCAGATATCCCCAGGGTCTCGAGTCTGAGGACATCTCAGTGGTTGCTGAAGCTCCTGTGAGGAAGTGGACTGTCATGATGATCCTTTTCTCTGACTGGGTTCTTATCTGACAGTCTTGGTCTGAGTTGCAGCTGCGTCATGCTGAGGCTGTGGTAGGTAATGGGATGGAAATGTTTCCTCAGAACTCCACCGTTCTAACCAGAAAACCTCCACATCACCTAAAGAATGCTTTTTATGTTTGGATTGCGGGTCAGGGTGAACTGCGCTAGTGTCTTAAATCAGTCTTTTCCTGAGTGTTTGCAGGAATCAAATGTGAAATGATTCACAAGCCTTGTACATGATACTTCTCTTGTCATCCTGATCGCCCTCTCTGATTTCTGTTTTTCTTTTGTCATACAGGTCACTGCAAAGAAGAAGTTCCTTCAGCTTCCTTGCCACTGCGCCACAGTGGGACTTCAGCTTGGTGAGTACACCTTGGTGCCACCTCTCAGCATGTCTTTCCTCTCCAGCCAGCTGATGAGGACCTTTGGTAATCTGTGTGATGTCCACTATCTATGTCACCAGCCTTGATTCTCTTGGACTTGGTTTTTGAGGACAGGGAAGTCATATCTATCACGTTTTCTCTACATTCCAGGCCCTCTGTTATCTTAATGCCAGTCCTTATCTAATACCTCACTGGGGGACTGTGGTGCCTGTCAGAGGGCAGAGAGATGAAAAAGAAATCTTATCTCTTACCGAAGTAACACAATAACATACAAGCTGTGCTTTACCTAAAGGACTGGTCTGCTTGATTTACAGTTGGCCTCAAATGAAACAAAATGATTAAGAAGAAAAGAACAAACAGAGCTGATGGAACCATGAGCAGTGTGTAGGCATTCCAGTTTTAACATCTGCCTGAAACTCAATCTATCACTCAGCTGAAGGCAGAGGAGGAGAAATGGATGTGCCAGTGGCTCTTTATCTCATGCCAGGCTGCTGCCTTTGATTCACAGATGTGGCACACTTAGCTCATCCTCCACATACATATGGAACTTGTTAAGCCACTCTTTTGACTTAGTTCCCAGTCTCCACTTTTTTCTGGTATTTATAAATATCTGAAATAGCTGACAACAGGACAAATCCTAGAAATATCTTTGCCTGAGTGCCTCTCTTATCTTGACCCTGCTATTTCAGTTTGAAGGTTTTGCCAAGGCTTTGAATAAAGTTGATCATACTTTTGGGGGGAGGGAGGTGCTTTGGAGAGGCAGGCTTTTTCTAGCCTGCTAGGTACATTCTCTGAGGGTATACAAGACCTCAAGGGGCTTTCTCTCATTGTAAAAATATGAGCCAGAACTCTAATATCACGACAAGGGGGTGGTTATCAAACCAGACTGTTGTTGAGTGGAATGTGAAGGTAATTAACAATGGTGAGAGTTGGACTCTTTAACACTCTGTCTCCTCAAACAAGTTCAGGCAGCCAGAGATGTCGGCCAACGGCTGCCCGACGAGCAGCGTTTCAGCTTTGATCAGATGATGTGGTTTAATGTGGCTGCCAGCTGATAACTGGAGTCTGGCAAACATTGCTAATTATTCTAATTACACATGATTTTATTACAGATGATGAAATTGATATACACATTAAATATCAACATCTAACATAAGCAGTTGCTGCTCTGACTTAAAACAGTGCTGTTGCTCTTACAATTGACTTTTATTTCTGTGCAGATAGTGTGAGCTCAAGATATTTCGTGTTGTTTTTCTCATTAACTTCATTTCAGTTAATATACAGGCCTTAAGCACATTCTAAAAAAGAAGTTAGGACAGTAAAACTTTTAATGCTTTGTAATGTTTGTAATTAATTCTGTCATTACAAAGTCAAATCATGAAGGGTTTCAGTTATTGTTTTGGCCCTTTCTTCCCACAAATGTGTCTGAAGATGTGCAACAGTACATGGCAGGAATGTCCTGGTCCCATTTTTTACTCCCAAGTCCCAGTCATTTGATTTTGAGTATTAGTCAGTACCTGGTCCCAATATGATAATTTGGTAATCCACATAAAAGAAAAGAAGAAAGAGAAACAGCTGTGTCCTTTGCAGGCAACTAATTTCCAAATCACAATCAACAGAAGCTGCTGTAGCGCTGCATTC
>JAOWBL010000016.1:3916796-3939715 GCA_028564865.1 Zenarchopterus dispar
TCTGGTTTATGGCAAGGTTTGAAAAATGAAAATCGATTTTGACTGCCAAAAGTAGCAACACAACTCATTTTTTTCCTCATAATACTATCAATGGGATAATAATGGGATCTCATGCAGCTGAGTGGGAGAAGTGTGTGGCTCTAACCGCCGTCTGTTTGTCAAGTGTGTCTGTAGTCTCTGATGACTACAAGAATCTGCATCTTAAATGAGTGGGAGAGAAACTTTAAAACGCCAGTCAACAGTAGCAGTGCTGTTTATCAGCAGCTTAGAGTTGTTCTCAAGCTAAGTCTTTTAGCAGATGTCAGAAAACCAACAGGTTAATCTGGTCAGGAGGAAATCAGCTCACCCATACTTGAGTTTCATGTGTCCATTTTATTAGCTCTCACCTCACTGGTCAGGTCTTTACATCTCTTGTGAGCAGCAGAAGCAGTCAGGCTTCAAAGGTTAATGGAGCGCAGTAACAGAGGCCCAGAGGCCACCAGGACTCGTTCAGGCTTTTACAATAGGCTAGACTTTGTTCTCACCAGCTAACTACTCTTCCTAGAGCAACAGACAACATGCAGGTGTTAAAATGCATTGTTGCCTAATTAACTCTTTCCTGTTCCCAGTTGGACCTCCAACCGTGTTTTCCAGCTTTACAAAAGACAGACGGGCCAATGAGCATAATTGGTCCAAAGTAGTGTAAAGTCTTCTTTGTCTGTTTGGTTTTTCTTTACTTGGTTTTGTCATTGCGTTCAGATAAGGATTCTTAGTCTTAACCAGCTCCATTTCAGCAGCAAAAAAGTTATGGTATACATTGGAAAGTCAAGAGGATCTGAGTCTGAAATGCTGGTGTGGTTGACTGTAACTCTAAACTGATGTGATACCAAAGTTATAGGTCTGAGACTGGATTCGGTGTGTATCCTTCATGCTATATTGTATGAGACTGTGCATCATTGTCATGTTTAATGATATTAAAAATACAAAACTCTTGCTGTGATGCATGCTGAACCCTTCTAACATCCTTCCTGTTCATGTCTCCACAGAAGCGGAAGCATAGAGAGAAAGATGACGGCGATGTGGCCAGCCTCTGCCTCTTTGACTTTAAGGTACAACACCTCATCTGACTGATGAGCAAATCAAACTTCAACACAGTCAATGTTTCATGGTTTGGTTGCTTAAAGTACCATCTCAGAGAACCCATTAAAGTTTCCCTTTTTGTAAAGTAACGTGCTTCGAACTAGAGGTATCCTGAGAGCTTTGATAAGAAGTGCAACAAGTCATTTGCATGTTTGGGCTCAAACTGGCAAATGTGCAAGCTTTGTGCAAGTTTCTTTTTTTCTTCAGTTACCTGGATCATGGCCATTTGTATTTTAAGTGTCTGAAAAAAACAAAAGAAAAGAATATTTTACTTCAGGCTTTCTGTCACTGCATTGAACAGTAATATTCAGCTTGATTCACTTTTTTTTTTTTTTAAAGTAGTGTTTAAAAAAATGAAAGACAAGATTTGGGGTCCTACTTCTGTTCCCACACATCTGTTGTCAGCAGAGACATTCACCTAAGAAAGTCTTAGATTGGTTAGTCTGGCTTATTGTGTGGAATTCTGTATCCAATATGAAGAAATGCCAGTGTTTTAATTCTTGTTTGTTTACACAGAGTATTTTATCAAAATGACTAAGCTTATCACAGGAAGACATCTATTCAAAAGCTTGTGTTTGTTTCAAGACGAGACAGTTATCCTGCTGTCTGGTTGCTTCATCTCCTCAGCCTCAGGCTTTGTTTAACAGGTTTTCTATCAAAATTAAGCTCAACAATTTAGAATATTTTTCTCTCAGCCTCTAAATAAAGACGTTTTGGGTGGTTAAAACATCAGCTTTTTATGTGAATGATGTATTGTGTCTTTCATGTTTCAGCATTTTAAAATAAAGTATTTGTGTCTTGAAAATAATTATTCAAAGCTGAATACTCATGATGCTTTTATTTCTTTCATTATGTTATGTTGTGTCATATTAAGAACATTTATGTTACAGTTTTTGTACTAACACATACAGTGGCAATGGTACTTCATTTTTTTTAAAGTAGTTTTGAAACTAACATTTTCAAATCGCGACATGCTGTCATATTTGTAAGTGGTTGTGTCAGGGCTGCCTTTTATCACTGAGTGTGTTTGTAGGAGAATTTATCGGCTTACTCAAGGGACAGAGGATCTCTGCTTTGGTGTGCCTGAGAGTTACGTCTTTACTTTTTGCAGATGAAGTTGTTCTATTGGTGTCATTGAACAGCAATCTGCACTGGTGAAGGCAGCAATGACAAAAGACAACATTCTGTTTAATAGTCAGTCTATGTTCCTTTACTCACTTAATTCTGGATAGTGACGCAGAGACTGAAACTGGGAGTATAAATGGCTGAAATCAGCTTCCCCCAGGATTTCTGGAGTCTCCCTTACAGATAGGATGAGAAGTTCAGTCATCCAGGAGCATACCCAAGGCTCCTCCACAGCGAGAGGAGCCAACTAAGATGGTTTGGGTGTCTCCGAGGATGGCTCTCGGACACCTCCCTTGTTAGGTGTCTCCAGCATGTCCAACAGAGAAAAGGACGTATGGGACGGATTACATTTTTCGGCTGGCTAGGAAGCTGTGGGGAAGTTCTTTTTTAAACGAGTTTTCTGTTGAAGCCATAATTTCAAAAAAAATTCTATGCTGGTTTGGATAGTGTGCTGTTTAAAGAACTTCTCTGGTAAAGGAACTGTCTGTTTAACGTAGGGGTAACTGGTGGAGCTTTCTAAAGCCCACCTAATGTCCAGAATAAGAATCCAGGTGAGTTAAAGAGGAAACAAGGGACTTTAAACTATTTCTTTCCTTCATGTTAATGTGTTATACAAGTCAGGCAGATAAAACTGCAGGCAGATCAGTGTCTCTCCACGCTGATATTAAATGCTTAGTTTTTGAGTCTCAGTCCAGAGTCTGAACAAAGAGACTTCACCTTTTTTAAGAGTCCCTCACCTTTTTTTTTTTTTTTTTTTTACCTGCCAGTGTTGCCAGTGCAATGCATTTATTACCGTATCTGGAGATTACACCTCTCTATGTTGGGCTTCACACCATCCAACAGTCTGACAAATGAGTAATTCAGTTTAGGATTTTTAATTAATTTTTTTTTTTTTTGTTCTTTGCAAACATCTGTGCTACAACCATATAAATTTGTTTTTGTTTTGTTTTTTTGTTTGTTTGTTTTTGTTTTTGTTTTCCTTTAGGGTTATTGAGTTTAATTCAAAATAATGGATAGTCTTGCTTGGAAAATAGTTTTTTTTTTCTTTTTTGTCTGAATGTTTAAAAACAGCAGACACACTTACTCTCTCTCTCACACACACACACAAAGATACAGTGTGTGAGGTTGTATTCAAGTGCAGGATGATTTTGTGTTAACTCAGTGCTTTTTAACATAAGGCACGCTTCAGTTCTCGACCAGCTTAACTAGATTCCTAAGTGTGGGTATCTGAACGGCATCCTGTGACATGTACAGCTTGCTTTGATTGGCATCTCACCTGAAAATCTGTCTTTAAAACTCATCTGATGCTGAAGGGAGAACCAGTTCATCAAATGTTTTCAATCAATCCATTGTGCTACCCAAAGTTTTTGTCTCCATACGCCCACATAAAAGTGAATAGCAGGCACACAGCCTAGACGTCTGGAACCAGTTTGATTGGTTGATTTGATTTAGTGAAGCAAAGCTGATACTTAGTCAGTTTCCATTACTACTACAATTGCGCAAAACCTAAACATCGCAAAGGAAAACCTGCAATGAGAACACCTACATTTTGAAAACCTATCTAATGTCGCAAAAAAAAAATGTTAACAATTTGATGAGGTGGTTTTTCATGTGTCGATAGTCCACTTTAGCACGAAAGCGTAACGGAAACCTCCTTTTTTTTTTTTTTTTAAATTTGCATTTGCACTTGCACGTCTCCGGTATCACTGGATGTGATGTGATTGGTCATATGACTATTTGAATAATCATCCTCGGCCTTCATCTTCTGTTGACTACTTTGGTAACAGCGGTAGAAGCAATTGCAATAATTTGTCCAAAATTAGAGATGTCTCCATCCATCTTTTTAGAAGAGTCCCTCTCGTAAAAAGAAGTCTCCCAGGATGACATTTCATGAGAATTACGCTCATTTGCAAACCACCATTCAGTGGAAACACTGGCCCTCAGCAGTGGTAGCTCGTCGCAGTGTCATATTTGTTGCGAAAAAGTGTAAAGGAAATCCACCTACTGTGTTGTTGATAGTCCCAAGGGCCACTCCTTGATGTAAATCAGAGCAGCCTGGCTTTATTCTCCTCTCTAATTGAGCCACTTGAAGTGCTGACAAATCTCCACACACACGGGCAGTTAATGGAGAAATATCCTGAGCACTCGACTTCAGACTTCCTGTTGTCCATCTGCTGCAACCAAGCACCAGCTTTCTAACATCTTAGATCAGTCTGACCAGGAATTATTAAAAAGTGCACTTCATTGACCCGTCACTGGGGCCTGTCTCCAAAAGCGAGTTCATCTCCATCATTCTCTGTTAAAATATCCAACTTTGCAAAAGAAATGAACATATTTACAGCCTGGTTCATAAAATGGGGTTGGTCTCCATAACTAGATTTGACATCCATGACAGCCAAGCTGAAAGTCCCAGTAGAGCTCTGCTAGCCCTTCTAGCCCTGGCAGCGTTCATTTTGGATGTAATTTCAGTAGCGGTACTTGAAACGATGATGCAGGTATTTGATAAGAATGATTATAAAGTAACATGAGTTAGCATCATAGGTTAGTATAAGCTCCGTCAGCCAACAGCTAACACTGACTGTTGTAAGGTGGCTGTTTTTCTCACGCCTGTTCGTTCTTCTCATTTACAACACAGCAGCTCACAATACAAGCAGAAAAACATCACAGAGGGTTTGTCCTGTAATTATACAGGAGTCTGTGACTTGAATTGGAGGGATTGAAGTTCCTGTGAAAAACAAATGCGATTTTAAAATGTTGACTTGTGATATACATCTGGACTGATGATTGCCTGGGGCAGCTTGGTGGTTGGCAGTGTTGTCTAGTGGCTTCTTGGTTCTTATGCTAGCAAGGGTCTTTCTCATGTTCTCACTATGCTTGCATGGATTTTCTCCAGGTACTCCACTTACCTCCCACAGTCCTAGCACATGCACATTCAGGTAACTGCTGAGTGTGAGTGATTTATGAGTGGTGGTTCATGTGCCTCTCGATCAGTTTCTGCTACATGAATGAGAAAATAACGTATTTTCCAGGTATTTGTTTAATAGTTTAATTTTAATTTGTCATTTCCATCATATTTTATTTTGTTAGAGTTGTAAACAAAAAGTTGCACATAGCAAATGTTGCCCGCAATTCCCTTCTGCACATGGAAGTATCAGCTAACTGGCTACTAGAGTATAGATATGTAGAAGTAATGGGATGTAGAGTATAGTATAGAAATGGGTGAGATTTGTTGCTATTTCTTCATCAAATTAACGCTTCTCGCTGCTCCACGCAGGCCTCATGTTACCTTGTTCTGCTTAAGTGGGCCAGTCATTCACCAAGCTCTCTCTTTCCAATAACATTCGATTTTAAATTTCTTTCTGAAGATGTCTGCGTGTTTTTACAGCTTAGGTTCTGTGACTACATAGTTACGGTCTCTTGACAAGGTGTTGCATGATTTCCTGTGAATCTTGGTTGCATCAGTGTTTGGTAACAACCGGGAATGATTAAGGTGTGAACTCTGAGAAGACAAAACCTAACCTGAGGGTGTCAGTTTTTAATAAGATGAAGATGTGCGTCTTTGCTCAGACTGCTATTTCATTTGTAGCTGAATGGGTGTGTTTCTACTTCCTTACCGCTTGTTACTGTTTTAACAATCCAGATCTTTGGTTTTTTTCCTTTCAATCATGCCCAAATGGAAAAGTTGATTGGGCAACCAGCTTACAAAGAAACACATTGATAACCAAAGAGTTAGTGCCCATTGCTTTTTTCCATGAAGTTGGGAGAGATATTGGTCAATGATAGTGACGTTAATCTCCTCTCATATGATGATCAAAATGATACTTAAGCTTTACAGAAATGTTGACAACATTCATATGCCTCCGAAGGCGAGCATGCCAGAAAAACATTGAAAACCTCTGGTCCGAAAGTGTGACATGTTAAAACAAACTATCGTGGTGCTAACAACATTATAAATCAGCAGGGACCTGCTAGCATAAAAATTTTATAACCTTTAAAAAAATCCTGAGGTGTTAGAGAAATGTTGTTATTGTGTTATACTGGAATCTGACTTGTTACCATCTTTAAACACATATAGCCTTTCAAGTATAGAAAAGGTCTTTTTCAGAATATGCCATCTTAAATAATTATTTCTGTTTATGCAACAAAATGTCAAGTCAATCTGATACAATCAACCCACCACCACCTAAAAAAGGACATTTGAAACACTGATGTGGATGCGTATTGATTTGATTAGGAAACAAAAGCAGTGTAGTGTTGCTGTATCCATAGAAAACAGACTACAGCTGTACTTAAAGCCTGATGTTATTAAGTGAAGAAACTGGGAACAAAGAGGATTTACTGAGGGGGCGAAAAAATTCTTCCTTCCCTTTAACTGAGCCCGTAAGCATCAAAATATATTTTAAAATGAGCCTTTGATGTAGAACTACAATAAACACTCGTCTTCTTAATCTGATACTGGCAGAAATAGGAAAGCCTGCAGAAATACTACTTAAATTCAAAATGCTGTTTTTTTTTAAACAGAAAGCCATTGGGGTTATTTACATGATGTACATCAAAATATCAACAGATAAATTAAGGTGCATTGCACATTAAGATGCATTAAGATGCTTTGTTTCCATGTTTGAACTAGACAGTGTTTTAGAGCACCAAAGCAGCAACATATGTAGAAATACATTTTCTTCCATCTCTCTGTTTTAGACAGATTGAAGTGGGGACACAGATACTGACAGTCTGTAAATGAGATTGCAAAGAATAGATAGCTTCAAAGGTGCCCTTTTAACCTTGATCCTGTCCAGCTTCCTCTGTTGCTCCCGAGTCCATCAGCAGAGGGCAGCAACGCCTTCACTGACTTCCTGTTGCTTTCAGTTGTTTATCACATAATTCTTCTTTGCCTGGAGGTCAAGCTTCATTCCTCCTCCAAATCTCTAATTAGAGTGTTTATGTCTTGCACTCACTGCTGCTGATGTGTAGTTTAAGGTGTGCTGAACTATGCCAGGCCTGTGGGCCAAGTTCCTGGCACGACATGGGTTAGACAGCGGTGAAAATTCACCCCTCACTGTATTACTCATTCAGCTGCAGCACTTTGTGCTCAGGCTGAATGACTGTGTGCTCTTCAGAGTGTAAATCACGACTGCACGCCAGCTGCACTTGTGTGTGACGGGGTGAAGAGGGGGGCAGGCCTCTCTATGTTGTTTTAGTGGCTGGGCCAGACGTACAGCTGATTCAGCCCAAGGTCTCCCCATACGCTGTGAGTAACAGCACTTCTGCATACAGTTTTCTGGAGGCACGCAAAGGCTGCACACAGACATGTTCATCCTTTTATTAGTTCCTCTATGACTCTTCCGTCTGATCAGTTTTTGTTCTGAGGCTAAAGCAACTTGAATCATGATCACATTTGTGTTGAGTTTTTCCAGACTTCTACAGCAGATGAGCCCTCCAGACTTCACCATAAACAAATCACAAGAACAAGGCGTTACACCTCAATCATCATCTGCGTTTTGTCACCACAGACACACACATGCTGGCGTTGCAGCACAACACTGTCATGTTTCATACCTCCATGTTGACCCAGGGGAATGATGCACGACTATTAACACTCTTGTCCATTTGAGCAAAGCACACTCACACATCGACACCCTGCTCCTGCAGGGCTTCCACATTAGCTACTCCATCAGTTTTAACACCTCTGCTCTTTGTGGCAAATGTGAGTGCAGCAGCTGTTTGGCCTCAGCCATGTGTGCATGTGCCTGGGGGTGCACATGCATGAAAAATAACCACGTCTTTGACTTTTCTCTTTGCATTTATTCAATTCTCTTCATTGAAATAGGAAAATCTGTTAACTTCCCCTCTATTTTGGACCAATCAACATCTGTGCTCAATAGCACTCAACATGCAGGTTTCAGTTCAAACATCTGCTGAGTGTGCTGCTGTGCCCGACTATTGATATTGTAATTGATCGCCTCCTCCAGATCAGCTGATGAGACTGATAAGAGCCCTGTTTCAGCCAAAGAATAGAGAGTCTTGCTCCGGGGCAGACTGCTTTGATTAATTAGTTTATTATAAACCGCTAAATCAAAGCTGATTTGTGGTTTGTTTATTTTCAGTTTATAAATATAAAGTTCCAACTCTCTGGTTTGCTGACACCAAACTAAGGAAGCCTTTGCTTGTGCTTATCTGTTTGGGCTTCAAAATTGATCATGTTTTAATAAGAGACAGTATATGTTTTAACAAAAATACACAAGTGTGACTGTTCACAGTGGGGTCAGATGGAAACAAAAAGTTGTCCTGGTTTCAACCATTTTGACAGGCATCGATGTCTTGAACGTAAAGTTGCACTTCTACACTTATTTATTATAACTGTAGCCTTGTAGATGACATGTATGGGCTGGATGCAAATTTTTTACCTCATTCATTTAGAGTTTTCTGTATTTTTTTAATGGAAACTCAAACTGACATTTTTATTTATTTTGTCTGTTGATTATTTGATTGATAACCCATCCAATACCAGAAAGGACACCAGGACAGTTTCCTCAGGCCCAAGATGAAGTCTGCGTGTGCCTTGTTTAGATCGTTTTGAAGTAGAAAATTATTCAGTAGACTAATAAAAAAGAAATGTTTGCTTTAAAGAAGCTGGAAGTAGAACGCTGAGCAATGGATAATGTCATTTTATACATTTCATCAGTCTGATGTTCAGTTTGAGTTTTATTTGCACAGAGCTTGTTTGTCATCTTCAGCCTCCAGGATGCACCTTCTTACATATGCTTTTTGCTAATCAAATCTAAATACAGTAACCGAAGGTTTTGCTATCTAATTGTATTTTGATGCATTATTATTTAAAAAAAATTTTTTTTTTCATTTTCAGATATCAATATGTGTCCAACTCAAAGGTGTATCACTGGTCAGGTTTTTTTTTTTTTTCATTTTAAGCTGGTTCCCAGAAAGAAACTTACCATGTGGGAGCAGGTTTCCCAGCTTCGGTGCACCCTCATCTGCACTGTTTGTACTAAACTCACTTAGCAGTAAGATTTGCCCGTGATCTTAAAAATTCTCACTAATGTTTGCACTTTGAGTGAATGGGTCAACAGAGCCTGCGGGCAGCGTCTTCAGTTTTCCACGTAAACCAGATCCCTCCCCATCTAGAGCCAGCAATACTGAACTCCTCCCCCTGTCTGTCCTCCAGCTATAAAGCTCTGCCTCCCTTATTCTGCCTCATACCAAAGTTTAGAGAGTGTGAGGGCCACCCTGAGAGAGCCCGTCCCGAAAGGGAAGAAGAGAGACAACAAGAGAGAAGGTGTATTTATTCCACTAGGCTTCTCTTTTTTACCTTCCAACAGAGTTCTCATCATTTTTCTCTCTAATGTGGAGTACTTGGAGCTAACTCGCAAGGATTAAAAGGATACTGGTTTTTTTTACTGAAAGCTATGGTGGCTTACGATGAACTGGGTAGTTTGGTGCCTATCAAACGGACTCTACAAGTGATAGACTGCCAGAACCAAGCCAACAAAGAGTCAGAGGTGAGATACAGCAACGGCTGCAATAGCAGTGAATATTTGACTGGAACTCCTTTAAATGAACTCATATCTTTGTGTCATATGTGATGTTGTAAATGAATCAGTGCCTAACCCTGCTTTTATCATGCTTGGGCACACACTGTTTTTCAGACTTTGACCTTTGTGTTTGGGTACTTTGAACAATCCTTCAGGTTCAGTCAATCCCCAGATTGCACCGTATCTTTTGGAAGTTGTTTAACTTTGTGTATTCCCAAGATGCACCCCCGCAGTGGGCTCAGTCTAAGTGGGATGTAGACTCAGCATATTCAAAGGACCACAAACGGTGAAGCAGCAGGGTTCGTTATTCTCAGTCAAAAGCACCAAAAGTACTACTTAACTATGGACTTTTGGCTCTTGAAGGTTTTCCCTGCTGGGACACTCAGGCGTGCACATTGCACTAGAAAAAGTCACTTCTTCAGCTGTTTGCTTCCCCTTTTGAGGCTTTTTTGGGAAGAGAACGTATGGTTTCATTGACAGTTTCATTGCCTTACAAAGGGGAAGTTTGAGAAGAACTCATGAAGTGAACCTGTTTCTGCCAAGATTACTCAATTCAAATAGTTACGTTTTTTTTTTCAACCCCTCCAGGACTGACTGATTGATGATCTCAAAGTTTGTTCTCTCTTTTTTATCAGGTCAAGCTGTGCTTTATTAAAAAGGGATAGTTAAGGTTTAGCTTAAAAAAGAAAGGAGAAAAAACAAGGTTTCATCAAAGGGAAAGCACAGGAAATGAAACTTAGAATAACAGCATGAAAAAAGTAAAGTCCTGATGCTGATATTTATAAAGTTATCATTTAAAGCTGGTACATGTACCACATGTTGACATTGTTCCACTGATTAAGGTTATCCATAAAAACAGCTCGACCTGTGCAGCTTCCTGAATTCAGTCTGACTCACTGAAACTCCACAGAGTCAAGTCAGACTGACAGGAATAGCAACTTTCTTTGCCTGTCTGCACTATTTCACTTTAGAGATTTACAAAGAGCAGGACTAGTGACCCTTTGTTATTCTGGGGCCGCTCCCCAAACAACAGGAAGACCATAAAAGCCAGCATGGCTTCAAACTGTTGACTTTGGGAGCTCCCTCCCTTCAGCTACTGTTGCTTTTTACTAATTGTCTAAATTTGATATGAACGTTTTTTTGTTTTTTTTTTTAAAACACTTTTGTTATCAAATATGGAAAATTCACGAAAAAAAGCAATGATAGACGGACAAACAAAACACAATAATGTCATTGACACATCTCCTTGCTGGCTGCTGCCATCAGAGGGCTTGACAAAAAATGCTCAAAGTGATCTGTGGAGACTGTTACCGCTGCAGACCGCCGATCAGCTGCAGCCACAGCCGCCGTCAGACCACATCAGACCCAGCCGATCTTTTCCACAGCTGTGTCCGCAGTACCCAGAGCCTCAATGGCTGCAGTGTTTCCCACATTCACTGAGCCAGAGCAAAATCCCACTTGGCCTGAGTCAGCAGAAAACAGAAGTGGCTTGTAGCTGCACTGCAGCTCCAATAAAAGCAAGCAGACCCTCATACAGTAAGGCCTTAAGATTGGGAATGTTTTGGTGGGAAATGCTGGTTGCACCTGTGACTCTTTCTGCAGGATAAAATGTTATCCTCTTGTTATACCCTAAAGCAGGATAAAATCATTATTGCACACATTTAGTACTTTGAATTCCCTGGCCTGCTGTTATTGTTGGAGGAAATCCAAGCCACTCTTTCCTTTCTGTCTGGAGGCGGGGGGGGTTCACCTGAACCAGGTGTAACTCTGCTCTCACGCAAGGCTTTTCACGGAGCCTGTCTCAACCTGCAAGTATGAACTGCTCTGTAGCTCTCCTCTGTGTAAACACTTGAGAAGGGGAAGGCCCACTGCATTCACAACTGCTGCGAGTTTTCATGACCCACAGCGGTGGTCTGCCTGACTGTACCACACTGCTCTCAGTGGGAACAGCATTTAGATAGTTGGGGTAATCAGGAAGCATTCCTAACAAAAGATCTCTGGAGTGGAGATGTGGCTGTTGTCAGGCCTGATAGCAGCAGCGTGTGGATGGGGAGGGGTGTAGAACAGCTGAGAAGCCTGGTCCCGTGCATTCCTGGCATTTCTCCAGACCCCCTTCCCCACTAGATCAGCAGCCAGAAAGGGTCTTTGTGCTCAGTGGGTTGGCTCAGCTCAGGGCATTTCACATGACAAGCCAACAGCTGCTGGAGCTGCTTCCTCCTTAGTTTCTGAGTGTCCACTGGTCCGCCAGTCTGTCTGCCTCCAGCGTGACCTCGGCTCCAGCTACTCCTCTTTCAGGGAGTGGAGTATATGATGAGGATTTATGATGAGATGTTGATTTGTCACAAGGGAGTCACAAGGAAGAGCTCAAGTCTTACAGTTACATTGACTCCTGAAAATGAAAGGGTCAAACTTGTCTGTGACGAAACTACAATAAAACGCCTGCCCCAATTGACCTCTGCTTCTTCTCTCTTCAGGAACCAAGCAACAAGCGTGTCCGTCCTCTCGGCAGGGTGACGTCGCTAGCTAACCTCATCTCGCCCGTGAAGAATGGGGCCGTCCGGCGCTTCGGCCAAACCATCCAGGTAAGCTCAGCTGACATCCTTCAGAGGCTCCTCAGCTCCAGAGACTTCAGGTCTAACACGTGCCGCCTCCTTTTTCCCTCCTGCAGGCCTCTTTCCGGGGCGATGGCAAGTCGCCGGTCGTGCCCCAGAAGCCTTGCAGCAAGGCAGCGGCCCCCACACCGCCTAAAAGGAGGAACAGCACCCTGTGGTCGGAGACGTTAGACATCCACCAGAAGGGAACTTTCTCCACCAAAGAGATTAAGCGTCAGGAGGTGAGATTCAACAGTGAGTTATGGAAATACAGTAGAGCAGTGCAGAGCATCAAGCCAAAGTCTACGTTACAAATGATCATGCTTAGAAATGCAGACAGTAAAGAATTTTCTGGTCTACACAAGGTCTTGTAGTATTTGTGTCGCTGAATAAATAGGACTAATAGCCGTCTAGGGCACATTTCCTCACTCTGAAACCTGACAAACCACCAGACTCAGCTAAATCACCTTAACCAACTCTCTAAAGCTTTTAACTTTGTAGATTATAAACAGAGGGCATAAAACCAAGGAAGAGAGCTCTCCAAGTTGACCCCATTTATTTGGTTCATTTCTGTGCTCCAGTTGCTTTTAATAATGTAATGAGAAACCAGATTTATGTGCTTTGTTAAAGTATCCTTCTGTTCCTCCCTTTTCCCTTCCTCAGGCCATATTTGAGCTGTCTCGCGGAGAACAGGACCTGATTGAGGACCTCCAGCTCGCACGCAAGGTTTGTACTTTTAAAAATCTCTGAGAGGGGAGGACATCTAAAAGCAAACAGATTAAATCAAAGTTTGGCAGACCTTCCATGTAGCCAAGCCAGGAGCTAT
Source organism: Zenarchopterus dispar (assembly GCA_028564865.1). Lineage (NCBI taxonomy): Eukaryota > Metazoa > Chordata > Actinopteri > Beloniformes > Zenarchopteridae > Zenarchopterus > Zenarchopterus dispar. The sequence continues at coordinate 3,930,005 of JAOWBL010000016.1, forward strand.
AAAAAGACAGGAATTGTTCCTCTCTTATAACCCTAAAGCTCTTCACTCAGCTATTCTTAGCAGCCTGCCTTCATGTAATTTGACCGTTTCGGCTTTGTTCTCCTCCACAGGCATACCACGACCCGATGCTGAAGCTCTCCATCATGTCTGAGGAGGAGCTCACACACATCTTCGGAAACCTGGATGCCTACATCCCTTTGCATGAAGACCTTCTGGCCCAGTTGTCCAAAGCCATAGAGCCAGATGGGACTGTGGGCCAAATTGGGCAGATTGTTGTGAGCTGGGTAAGGGTCTTCAAACAGAGTAACCTGTGACAATGACAGTGGTGACGGTGCTTTGATCCATTTGTTAAAGTTTTCTTGCTCTTTCTGCAGCTGCCGAGGCTCAACGCCTACAAGGACTACTGTAGCAACCAGCTGGCAGCCAAGGCACTCCTGGACCAGAAGAAGCAGGACCGGCGGGTGCAGGACTTCCTGCAACGCTGCCTGGAGTCGCCGTTCAGCCGGAAGCTGGATCTGTGGAGTTTTCTGGACATCCCGCGCTCACGCCTGGTCAAGTACCCACTGCTGCTCAAAGAGATCCTGAGACACACTCCGGCAGAGCACCCTGACACCGGCAGCCTGGAGGAAGCAGTGAGTTCAGCGCACAATCAGAAACCTGGTTCATGTCATCTCACTGATCTCACTTATCAGAAGCCATGGCTCAAGTCCTAATCAGACTGTGTGTGTGTGTTTAGATTGTCATCATCCAGGGCGTTCTGTCTGACATCAACATGAAGAAGGGAGAATCCGAGTGCCAGTACTACATAGAGAAGCTGGAGTATCTTGACGAGAGGCAAAAGGACCCTCGCATCGAGCAGTGCAAGAGCCTGCTGTGTCACGGAGAACTGCGAAGCAAAAGTGGCACGGTGAGAAAAACACTCCCCTCACTCCAACCCATTTCCCTTTGGGCGCGTGCATCCATCACTGCATGACATTCATCCTACACAAAATGTAACTGGCAGCCTCACTAACGTCCACACTAAACTGTGATGAAATCAGATCAGCACGAATTTAACGAAATCTTCCACAGAACTCTCCTTCTATTATGTAACGTCTCAGAGCGCTGGTTTTAATGAGTTTTCTGTATTTTGGTTATTTTCAGAAGCTGCATGTGTTCCTGTTTACTGAGATGCTAGTCCTGACCCGCCCCGTCACCAGAAATGAGCGCCAGTGTTTCCAAGTTTACCGGCAGCCCATCCCAGTGCAGGACCTGGTGCTGGAGGACCTGCAGGACGGAGATGTCAGAATGGGTGGATCTTTCAGAGGCGCCTTCAGCAACGCAGACAAAGGTGAGGATTGTTGTGTCACAATGCTCCAAGCAGTGATTGTGCAAAAGCATTTTTCTTTTTCCCCTCTTTAATTCGTACTTTAAAGTTTTTCTTGCTCCCTCCACAGCCAAGAACATTTTTCGTGTCCGTTCCCAAGACCCGAACCAGCCGCAGTCCCACACGCTGCAGGTCAACGATGTCTTCCACAAGCAGCAGTGGCTCAACTGCCTTCGCAGTGCCATTTCTGTCCACCGGCCTCTCGGTGAGCCTGCCACACCAAGCCCGCCCCCGAGTGACGCCTGCTCCAAGCGCCGCCCTTCCTGCGCCTCCGCCATCATCCACATGGAGGAACCGGACGAGAACTGCCCACAGCCAACCTCCCAATCTGCGCCTAGCTCACCGTGCAACAGCACGACCTCCACCTCATCCCACTCATCATCCTCATCATCGTTGTCCTCAACGTCATCGACATCATCGCCACTCTCACACAAAACCAAAAAGGACAAGAAATCTATTTATTCTTTGGGGAAAAGAAAAGAGACAATGGTGTGAAGAGACGTGATGGAGGAACACGGACTCCTAACAAGACTCGATGCTCTTTTTGTACATAAAACAGAGAAACTCTGGACTTGTATTTATGCGCGTGTAGGTGCTTGCGTATTCCTACAACAGTGTTCTGTGTTACTGTCCTCTTCGGCAGCTATTTACTTCACCCCTCCAGGTGTCCTTCAAAGACTTGGTGGAGACTCGGTGTTCTGGAGAATGTCCTCAAGGAACTGACGCAAGCTTCCACACATCCATCTGTGTCACGACTTTGTTGATTTCTTGAAGAAAGAGGTGGTGCATCAAATCCTGTTTACTATTAATTTGATATTTAAGCTTTATTTTAGGCTCTTTTTTGGGGGGAAGTAAACGTTTTACATTTTTATAATCAAAACAGATTGTAGTTTTTTAGGTATATATAAGGCAACACTGTTTAAGCCTTGAGGGCAGGTGTTTTTTTATTTTTATTTTTACTGTATTGAGATATTGAAGATACAAAGAACCCCCCCAAACCCCCCAAAAAGGGGGAGGGATGTACCACACAAAGCAATCCATGTCTTCTTTTGGTACATTCCTTAAATGCAGGTTGTGAAACCTGGACACTGTTGTATTTACTACAGAGGCATTAATTTAAATCCCAAACAGACGAGAAGTCAGTTTCTCACAGCAATAATAATGTTCAAATGATATCAGAGAAGAGATGGGTTTTGTTGTAACACTAAATTTTGAGCTGAGCCATTTTTAAAAAGCTTTTTCAGAATCAGATTGACTTTTCGGTGCAGCATCTTGCATGGAGCTTTAGTTGTGGTCCCTGCTCACCCCAGTAGAGGCAACACAACCTACACATGTGAGCTTTAAGGGCACAGCAGCAAAAGATGTGCAAGTTTGTCTTGATGTAATGTTGTTGAGTGGGGAAGAGGACGGAGACATGATGGGTTAAGTTATGTTTGGGACTGAGACAGAGAGCCAGTGTGAGATTTAAAATCTTGCTCATGGGTAATGGATGGTAAAAATAAAGGAAGATGGAAGAAGTACGTAGGGGAAGAGAGATGAAAAAGGGTTTTGTATGTGTTTACAAAGTGTTTTGGTTGTTGAGATGGAAACAAAGAGAAAGAGGCAACTTTGTTGCAGTGGCATTTGTGTAATTCAAAGAATAAAGATCTGTGTAAGTTTGCAACTGAATTTTGATGTCATGTGTTCATTCTCAAACATCTTGGGAGGTGTACTTTTGCTGCTTTATTTGTTGACAGATACTTTTGATGCTTCAGCTAAACCTGTATTCAGTATGGTCTCACAAATGTGACCATTTCTGCTGCACATTGATTGGTGTGCATGTGCACAAGAGACTGCTTCATGACCACAAAGGTGTTGTATCAGCTTTTCATTTAAAAGGGACAAAGCATCGATTCTGCTCTCACCAAGTCAGAAGTGCATCAGGTTTGAATAATGTGGAATAAATTCGAAGTTTTGGTTCTCATCAAGACTGGAAACATGGACGAGGCGGGCCTGCCTCTGCCCAAAGCTCACTACCTGTTTTATCTATGTAGTCCATACAAACTAACGTCAAAAACCAAGTAACGGATGATGTGTTTTGCTTCAAGACAGTTGGGTGAGGCCCAGCAGACCCCAGTGATCCTGAACCGGATTTATGATGGTGTCAAAAACCCATGGATGGATGAGAGATGAGCGGAATGAAAATAACACTGGAGTGGTCACAAGCTGCATGTTTTACTGAGACAGTGTCATCACTTCCTTTTTGATGTGCTCTTAGCAGCGACTTGTGCATTTTAAACAAAACTGGGACATTTATATTTTCTCAAAACAGCTATTAGAACATTGAAGCTACATCAAGTTAAGTGAATCAAGATAACTTGTTGCCTGTTTCCTGCTAATCTAAAGGAACCACTTGTGGCAAAGACAGAATAGTTGTACATGTATACTTGGATAACTAGAGAACTTTCTTTGTTGAACCGGTTTTAAAACTGAAATCTTATCATGCCTGAAAGGAGTTGTATGAGTAAGAGGACGCTGAATAACAGGAGTGCCCATTTCCACAGCACAAGCTGCGTGTGACCAAACAGGTGAGTTCTGAGTGGACGTCAAGAGAAATATTATCACTAAAAGATGAAGTCAGGCTGAAACAGTGATGTTCCCTCCTGTTTGTATTTTCATGGTGTTAAAAACAGTCAAGGAGTAGATCCTCTGTCTTCGTCAGTTCCACAGATCACATGACAAAAAGTCTTTTAGAGCTTTCGAAGCATTTTGTTCAACGGGTTTATTCCCTCCACCAAAACAAACTCAGGTTAAATCAACAGCCCATCTCTCCATCCTCACTCGAATTTGAAACTACTTTTCTTTTGAGATTAAGGCTAACAAACTTGAAACCATCTAATGAAATATTGCCCACATGAGCAGAGGTTCCTAAAACCTTAAACCCAGAACTGAAGGGTTTACTGGGGCCGTGTGAGGCAAATGTTACGTCAGGGTTCTCTGCAGACTGGTGTTTTAATAATCAGTCAGTGATTTTGGACTGCCTCTAAAAGATGGATCTATACCTACTTTTCATGGCTAAGCTGCACACAAGAAAAATGTATGTGTGTTAGAGTAAAAGCTGTATTTTTCTGTTAGTTTGGGGCATGATAGTCACCTCGGCTTGGAGTTTGTGCCCTCAGGCACTCAGACACTATAAACTATCACATTAATTGCATTAGGTCATGAAAACAGGCCATAATATGTCTCATTTAAGTCTTTTTTGGAGGATGGATTTTTTCTTCCTGTCTTTAATTTGTCTGCTTGACAGGACACAGACTCTGCTTTTTTTTCATTAAGTAATGGCCTCATGCCTGCCTCTCACAAAGCATTCTCCAACCGTTCGCTCATGCTCTCCATATAGTTGCCCATTTACTTTACTGGATGTTGAGCATCTACCAACTTTATCGTGAGGCAGTTCTGGGTGCTGTTCATTTTCAGCAAAGAACGGCCTCAACGTGTGATGAAAAGTCAAGCAGCAGCAGCTGAACAGTGAAGCTGAGAAAATGCAGTCATTTGTTTACAGATCATGCCATATCTTTGATCGTTCACCTAGTCCACTTCACCATGTTTCAGCTACAGTTTTTATAGCTGTTGCCTACGTGTTGGTCAGTAGAACTATATTACTTCACATTAGGTTGGGGTGCTTTGTAAAATGTTTGTAGCAGAATGTACTGATATTTATATATAAGCATATATATGGAAGAGTTTTAAAGCAACATAACCTTGCATGTCCAGGAGGCATCCTCACCAGATGCTCGAGCCACCTCATCTAGCTCCTCCATGCGGAGGTGAGGGTAGGAGCGTAGGCCCACTGGTAAATCGGGAGCTTTGCCTTTTGGCTCAGCTGCTTCTTCACCGTGACTGGTGGATGAAGAGTTTAACGTCTATAACTACAGGTCGGTGCTATGTCCATAACTGTGGCTGCAGCATCAATCTGCATGTCAGTTTCCTGGTCCACTCTTCCCTCAGCCATGAACAAGACCCAGGACACTTGAAGCCCTCCATTTGGGGCAGTATGTGATCCCTGACCTGGAGAGGGCATTCCACCCTTTACTGGCTGAGAATGATGGTCTCGGATTTGGAGGTGCTGATCTTTATCCAAGGCACTCAAAAGTGCTCAAGTGAGAGCCTTCCAGACATAGCCCACTGGGAGGAGATCCAGGAGGAGACGCAGGACAAGCTGGAGGGACTATGTTTCTCATCTGGCTTGGGAACACCTCGGGATCCCCCAGGATGAGCTGGATAAAGTGGCCAGGGAGAGGGAAGTCTGAGTTTCCCTGCTTAGACTACTGCCCCGGCAAATCAACCCCGGAAAAAGATGGAGAGATGGAACCTTCCATGTCTTATTTGGGGAAGGCTTTGCACCCCTCAGCAAGACAATGCAGAATCAAATAGTGAAGCCATTCCAAAAAGCATGCTTTGTAGGAGAGGAGTCTGGATGCTGAACGACCCTGTCCACACTTTTGCCTGCTGAATACATGAAACAAAAACCACTCCACTGAAGACCCAGGGCTGTTGAGAAGCTCAGATCTTATCGGACAAGCATGTGACAACATTCAAGCACCATGGTTGGTCCCAAGTGGTTTACAAATGTTTCCACAAAAAGAAGTTATTTTCATCCCATCATATGTTGTTGAAGATTCACCCGGTAGTCTCCAGCAAACTTCTGCTACGTTGCCAGATACTCAGAAGCATTGTGGAGATTTTGGAGTAGAAATGGAGTTTGAGTTAGTTTTCCAGGTCAGTAATCAATTTGGAGTGGCAAGACTTGCAGGAAATGTTGCCAGTCATGCCTTATCTTGTGAAGGGAGGTTTCCATGGAGGTAGGTGCTGTTTGGCTCTGTAAGTGTTCTTGGAGAGGGAGGCACACGATTCATTTAATACACTCAAAAAACAAAATACAGCTCACACCATCTACCATCACCCAGAGCTCAACAAGTTGTCTAGTTGCTGAGCAACACAATATTTCTTCTTACAAAACACCCAGTGAATTCTGAATAAGCAGAAAAACAAAACCTCATTTAATCTCAGGAGTGGAGTTGAGTCAAAGAATGTCATTCAGCTGTGTCACTGTTGGGGAGAAATCTCTCCCCAGCTTGTGCAAAGACAGTTTCACCACGAGAAATCTTTACTTTAAAGGATTCACTTTCATTGATGAGAAAAACAGCGTCTGGAACAGAGTTTTTGTAGGTGTTGCAGCTCTTGAGGGAGCAGTCACATTTTTAAATAGAGTTGTCAAATGTGTGGCTGGACTTCATTTCAGAAGCCTCACATTATAAACATAGGTAAACATTTGATATAGTTTTAATATAGTTTTATAAAATGTAGCTTTAGTATAAAGATGCATCGATCACATGGTAAAAGAGGGAGCTTAGTTTACAAGTAAGATTCCAACTTTCCATCTTTTTTTCAGAAAAAAAACAGTTTAGTATCAAAAACGGCCTCAAGAACTGACTCAAACTGTGTAACAACTAAAGATTTATACCCATAACAAACAAGAGTACGACGTAGCTGCTGTTGACTTTAAGATGCCACACATTTAACTTCAGCCACTCCTGTTGCAGAAGAGCAACATGTTGCAGCAGTAAGAACCAACATTTAACTCTCTTCATTCACAAAACAACCCAGCTTGGAACAAGCTCAGACACAGATTCAGGACCCTGTCTTCAGGTCACCCAAAGACTCAGCAGCTGGACCATCTGGACCACTGAGAGATGTGATGTTAAAGTTTTAATGGACACTGGCATCCCAGCCTCCTGTCAGTTCTGTGTCACGCCACACCCTTTCCCTCACCTCCCTTTGCTACATGATACTTGCCTTCTGTGTCAGAAACATCCCCGTGGGTCACAGCTGGCCAGATGAAGTTCACCAGGAAAGATCAGACACGCCAAAATCAGACAAATCAGCAGAAACTATCCGGGCTGATGTATACCAAGCAGTTTTACTTTTGTCTTAGAGAGGAAGAGACAGATTGTGGATGAGTTGTGGCCCAGTCCTCTTTACAACATTGCTTTATTTCAGCGAGGTTTGTTTATGTACAACTTTCTTTTCTTTATATCATCATTTCAAGCGTCATTTCAGTAAAGTTGGGACCTGGACTTTGGTCCATAGCAACACCTTGATTTTTTTCTCTTTTAAGCAGTTTTTTTAAAGATGTGCTGGTTTGTTTGGGATAAATCGGAGGTGCCAAACATTGACTTGGGAACACTTGTGTATGTGCAGGAGTATATAGTATACAGTCTAAGCTGAAAAACACCCCCCCCCCCCTTAATCATACTTTACAGCTGCTATGAGCTGTTTGTGCTGATATGCCATATTTACTTTTCATCACTATGAGCATTTCCTCATATGATGTAGATGTGCAGACCTTTGAAGAGGTCAGCACATCTGACGATGATCACTTCATCAGCTGTATTGATTAGAGGCACCTGGCTGCTACCTAGCTTCTTCATTCCCCTTTAAGAACCAAGAGATTACTTTTTTATGATTTCTTAAAATCTCCAGACATGTAAAACATTAGACCTCAAACATGATTGTGTCTTATTTCCATCCCACAAAAAGGATTGCAGTTTTTGTGAGTAGCTGGAGACAAAATAAATGTTTAATAAAGTGCAATATTTTCAGAGTCAGTGAGTTCAACTTTTTTGGCAAATACAGCAACTCGCTTTCTTGCTAAATCTTGAAAAACAGAATGATGTAGTACAGCAGGTAAATGGAAAACCATTCATGGTCTTACTGCTAAGATAAGATAATATTTTGCTTACTAGCTTCATTTGATGTTTCAGACATAAGTATGGAATCAGTCTTCTTCCAAAAAATTGTGGCTATTTCTACCAAATCAAATATTAATCTGGTTTTATCCACTGCTGGAACCTAGGAAGAAACACATGACTGTTATCGTCTTTTCAAATGGATTTTTCAGTTAGGAGAGGTCCTTTATGACCTGAGTCATCTGGAAAACGTCCAGTCTAAACTTTGAAGGAATCCATGCCCTGCCGGTGTAAGAAATTGTCGACAAAAACATTCTTTGACAAACATGGTTTGGTAAAACGACTCTGGAGAGACGCATATGTAGCTGAAGGCCAGCAGACGGAGACCCAGAGTGTTTGGTGGAGTTCAGCAGGGCACTGCAGCTCCGTGATGGCTGGTGGACCACGTGGGCAGAGAATCCATTTACGTGTTCATGCATGTTTAAAAGGCCACAGAAGCCCACACGCCATGGAAATAATAAAACAGAAGCACTGTGGGATTAACATACTGAGCACAAGCCTCTCCTTGTCCGTTCAGCCTAGCACATAGGTTACATCAATGAGAGTAGATGTTTAATAGGAGTTTACTATTTTTTTAAAATAGAAAAACAATAGAGAGAGAAAAAATACAATCCCTGTGACCCTGTAGGATTAAGTGGGTATAGAAAATGGAAGGACGAATAGAAAGACAAATCCAGCTGCCAAATGAACGCCCAAGGACAACATAGTTGAAGGCTGTAGGTCACAAAGGTTCACAGCACCCCTCCATCAAAGTCTGGACTTCATGTTTATGTCAAAATACACTCCATTCTGCTGGTCCTGACAGACCAAAAGCTTGTTCAGTCATCACTCAGACTCTGTTGAAAGGAGCTGTCAGCTCAGTGGGCTTTTCTCTTTGACAAATATCACCTGGTGTCAGGGATTTCCTTTTGCTCCAGGATGATACTTGACAGAGTGGCAGAGAAAAAGAAAAAGAAAAACCTGCGACCGATTAATGGTCAGGTAAAAGACATGACTTCTTTATAAGAAATAATTCAAAGTGTTCAACTTGGATAACCCAGTTTCTTCTTGTTTTTTTCATTGGCTTCATTGCATGAACATGAAATTCTCTTATTTATAAGTAGGACAGTAGTAATAGAAAATAATGATTTCTCTAGCTTTAGGGTAGATGTCCAAACAACTCTGAGGTGGTGACCCAGTTAGAAATAAACACATAAAACACCCAAAGACACACATAGAAAGAATATCTTTTCATCTTTGCGCTGTCATTCTCGGGGGGAAGTGACTGGGGAGGAGCAGTCATCTACCAACCCGACATTCACTTACCTCAGCAGCTTCATTCACACCACATTTGAAATAACTGTGCAGCTTTTTACTGAAAAGATAAAAGTATTATGAATGATATTCACTTTCCTGTTCTTAAGGCCACATATTAGCCTGTTTGAAATGGCAATCATCCATCCATCCATCCATCCATCCATCCATCTTCTTGGTCGGGTTGCAGGGGCAGTAGCCTAAGGAGGGAGGCCCAGACTTCCTTCTCCCCAGCCACTTCATCCAGCTCATCTGGGGGGATCC
>JAOWBL010000016.1:3939815-3957022 GCA_028564865.1 Zenarchopterus dispar
GTCTCACATAGTCTAGCATGACAACCACGGATTAGGAAGTGATAACGGCTAGTCATTGCTGAGCCAACTGTCACTCATATCAGAAATAAATGCAATGCTTTATATAAACGATTGAGACCAAAGCCGTTTTTGAACCAGACTCTAAATACGCTTATTTCTGCTCTAAAGTTGGACATTTTAACATGTTGGTTAACGGAGATTACCTCACTTTTAGACCCTCTAGTGGTCAGTAGAGGAACTGCGAGAGATTTTAGTTGCTCGTGACAACCTGCAAGTGGGATGGTTGGTGTTTGCTCGTCTCCAACTTCTGTTGCAGTAGCCCACTTCATGATGTGACACACAGATTAGGAATATGCATCAATTTCTCTGGACATATTTTACACTGAAAAGTTTTTGTGGAATAGCATTAGGTGTAACCAAAGTGCTACTCAAAGGCCACAGCCAGCCAAGTATGGCTGAAATCACCATAAGTGTTCTTGCTCTTAGTTTTTTTGTTTGTTTTGTTTTGTTACTGAGGATGTGTAAACTTGAGGCAGTTAACTTTTAAATAAATGTATTATTAATTTGGGATCAAGTAGCAATAGTAGCAAAGAAAAAAATCTGCAGCGGCATTTCAAATGTACAACTTCTGTTATAACACCATGTAATTATAAGATGTTTTCATGCAAAAATGTAGCTCTTCTGATTTCATACTCGTGCAGGATTTTTAACAATGGTGCCTATTTGAATATGTTGGAGATTCTGGGAGTACAACAACAGTAAGTTATTTTGTTCTTTAAAATAAGTTTTTCCGAGTAAAAGCTGCAAAGTATGAACTACCAAGTATGCAAGAGCAGTTTTTTGGAAATCAAAGTCAGTGGGTACTGATTTTGCCAAAATGAAACTGACACCACGCAGGATTACTACCCACTCCTCCGTCGGTGAGACGCCCAGATGGCTTTTTGCTTCCCGTCCCATAATGCAACACGACACTCGGGTAGCAGCCGGTCAGAGCCGAGCAACCGGTGTCAGGTTATGAGTCAGTTTTAAGATGCTATGCTACGTTTAAAAAAGAAAAAATAACAGCAATGGTTTCAACTTTGCATCAGTGCTAACGTTTTACTCGTAGTAAAAAGAAATCTTAAAGTCACCCAAGCAGATTTAATATTTTCTCTCACACCGTACAGTAACAAAATGAGGGGAGAAAACGCCATGGGCTAAGGATTCTCGCAAGACAGTTATTATCTACTGAGAGACGCCAGTTAATGCTAAATATTTCCAGTATTTTATCATAACCACAGTAAAAGACCTGGTCTGACGTGCTACTTACCCGTGACGTGGTTCGCATTTTAAGTTATCTTTCAATAGTCACGGTATTCGTGTTTCCTTATGGGACATTTCCCGTGTATTTAAGCTTTCTTATAAAACTGCCTTTGCTCACCGATGTCGCAGAGAAACGAGCGCCGCGCCGCTGTCAGCTCCATGACGGATTTAAAACCAAAACATCCCGAAAACGACCGGTGCGTCATGACGTCACAGACGCGCATACCCGGACATTGTGGGAATTGCAGTGTGCAGCAGGGATCTTTCAGGGGACCTATAACAGCTTGTTTTCTTCCCTTCTACTTTCACTGTAGAATCACCTTCAACTGAAATAAACTTCAGGGGAACCTACTAAATGATTTAAGCAAGTATTTTGGCTCTTCAGTACTGCCAGTTTGCAAAAGGTTAATTTGAAATTGCAGTAATCAACACTATTAGTTTTACACTACAAATGTAATTCACACAATGACAATTCACACTTTAAGATTTATATATATAACTTTGCAGTACAGAAATCATTTGAGCACAAGGTTTTTTCCTCAACAGTTCTTTAAATCAATATGACAAGGCTCTAATCAATTCAATACTGCTGCAGTACACAGTTGGTCCTTTATCAATTACAGTGAAGCCTGTTTACCATTGGCTGTTAATACTAGCGTCTTCCCACAGTTTACATATTACAGAAACTGACGCAGCTCAGCTTATGAAGCAGTTAGCAAGTTCAGGTAGTTCACTCCTCACCATGGCTTGGCTTACTCTGGACTGGTGAGAGATTTGACAACAAAGGGTATAATAAAGAATAAGTAAAGGTGTATATGAAAATGCCAAGCCCACACACATATTTTACCACTTTATTTCACAAAAATCTTACCATTTAATGTGTTGGCTAAGGTACTTTCTCACAAGGCCAGCTGCTGTTTCTGGGCCTTTATTACCACACCTGACAAGCATACTGTTACACGATTTAATACAAAAAGAACAAAAGCCAAGCCACTTCTCACTTATCCAAACATGGAAATCTTCAAACAAAATATTGTTTCATATATTTGAAATTTTGCAGAAACGTGTACACAATAACCGCAAAATTGGAGTCCCACCCCCACCCATGGATACTTTAGGTAAGATACTATGAATTATTTGTTTTGGCATCTTTGGACTATGCATCATCTTAACATGACTCAATGTAGGGCGTCGTCATCATCTAGGCATCATCCACCTGAATGTGATCTGGAAAAGCATTGCTCCCTCCCTGAATGAACCCTATACTATAATCATATTTCTCTATATATCATCATCATCATCGTCGTCATCATCTTCCTCTATAGACAAACCTTCTATCTGGATGTAAAGTCTGCCCACAGATGTGTACATATTTGTTTAGGTTTTGCTTATTTGTAAAATTTCCATTGTCTTCCATTTTGATAACCAGGAGTGCTGCGGATGTGTTGCCTTTACTCCGCGGCGTCTCCAAAGATGTCCTGCTTCTTGCGCTCCATCTCAGCAAAGTCAAAGTCTGAGCCGGTCATCCTTCGATAGATGTCCTTGATGTCATCACAGGTGGTCTCGAAGTGAGTTGTGGCATCATAAGAACGGGAGATGAAGATCTGAGAGAAAAAAAATGTTACTGAATATTTCTGCCTTTTTCTTGTTTTTAAAAAAAAAAAAAAAAAAAACCTCTCTTTCACATTAAAAAAAAGTAACAACCCCAATTTATGAAAACACCACACTATGAAACAGTAAAATATTTAATAAAGCTGCCAAAGCTTTACTTTATCTGTATAATGCCAATCCACAACAAAAGTAATCAAAAAACTTAACTACGGGTTCAATGCAGTCCTTCCCAGAGCAACCATATACCTGTTCAGTCATCTTCATTGTGATGCATACCTCCCTTCAGTAAATCTGAATTTCTGGTCATGGTTTTTGGGAGCAGCGCTACACCGGTTTTCCTGACTCTGAAGTGGTGCTTTCTTCACAACCAACAGTTTTATTTAAAAAAAAAAAAAAAAGAAAAAAAAAGGGAGGTGGTGGTGGTGATGTTTCTAAGTCCTAAACTAACTCCAAACCCACACTGGAACTGATTTAGTGAAAAAGGCCTACACATGGCCTCATGGCTTGTTTGAGTTGTGTTTAAAGTGTATTTCAGGTCTTGATTTATTAAAGTACCCAACTTTCACTACTAACATGGAGGATAAAGAACACATTCTTTCAACAGCTATTGCAATTGCAGCTGCACTTGTTACTTTAAGTGTCGCATCCACACTTATATATGAAAATACCAAATTAAATGATGGTCAAAACCATTTTCCACACCTGGTGTGATGCCGTACCCAACAAAACTCACTTTAACTCAAACCAACCCAAAAAAGAGCAGCCCATAACTAATTTCCCTGTATACATGTCTCAAATGGCAACTCCAGACTGTCGTTTCATGTAGATGAACAGTAGTGAAGCAGCAACAGAGTAGCTGCAGGACAAAATCAAGTCTGGAGTCACATCAAGTCAGATGAAGTGATTGGAAACCAACAGAACACGCGATACCATCAAGGTGAGCCTTCTTTCTTGTCCTTACCTGACTGTCAGTGCCCAGGTTAGTGGGTTCATACTGGTCACTGATGCTGACAAACTTCTGCTCAATGGGCTCAAGTAAGTCCAGGGCTGGTTTGATCTCTCTCTCAGGGTCGCTGGTCTCCACTGTGGTGCTGGCAATTGCAATGTATTTACCCTGTGCTGCCACATTGTGAGCAAAGGAGATCATGCAAACGTAGATGTCTGAAAAGAAACAAACTAAAATGAATGTTTGCTCATTTAACCCAGACGGATCAAGTGTGATTTTATCTTCAGAGATGTTCTGATATCATTTCTAATACTGACTACTGTTAAGATACCAGTGCTAGTTTTTGTTTTTAAATTTTTTTAGGTTCCACATAAAACATTTTTTGCTTAATCACCCTCAGATAAAGAACAACTATTAAATATGGTGCAGTTTTAGAGTTGTAGGCTCCAGATGTTCAAGTACACGGGGAAATTCAACATTTTTAATGACCTTCTGGGGTCATCTTCATGTATGACTTCTACAGTTTTGTCTATTGTTCTTGTTTTATTCTAGAAACCACAGCATTGCATAAAGAGCATGTTACAGCTTTCTTGGTAGGATTGTCCAACCTAAAATAATGTGATGAACATTATCAGATGGTGCATAGATGAAAATATTCAGATATTTTTGGCAGTATTTGTGAGTATTTCTGATACTGGTATCTGAACAACTCTTATCACCAAAGCTGCTGCTGCTGCTGCTGCTGCACATTTAGGATGTTACAGACGCTCTGTGTAAGGAACTGGTGTTTAGTCTCACTACGATCTCTTAGTGTAATCATTAAGTCAGTTTAAACCAGTGCAGTCACCACCAACTCTGTAAATTCAATGTATGAAAAATAGCACAAAAAGTTGAACTTTGTAAGTTCAAATGACCATTTCAGTGGTCGTTTGAACATACAAAGTATGCTTTCATTATTTTTCTGTTTCACTTATGTACTCACCATGCTTCCTGTTGACCTGATTCTGAGGGATGATGATCTGGCAAGAGTTGATGTCACCAGTGTTGGCGATGGGATGACTTAAAACGCAGATGACCCTGATCACCTGACCCACCTTCTTGACATGATCCATGACATAGCTGGGGTCGCAGATCAGCTGTTTGCACCTTGCAATCTACAGTGAGAAAACAGTCTCTCTTTTCAAGTTCCTCTCCAACAGTCTAACATATATTAACAGACAAAACCCTGAGTGTCAGAGCCAAGAGTTTAAGTGTTTACTGAAGGGGAATGGAATAGAAACTGTGCTTGTTGGCCACTTTTCTTTTCTTTGAAGTAGTGTATAAAGAGACCTGTTAAAACCAGAAAATTGTACAAAAGGTCTGGGTTACAGACTCAAAGCATCTTGATCTGGAGAGCTGATGCTGTTGAACTTTCATGCCATGAAACTAATATATTTGTTTTAAGTTCCAGGGCCCTCTCATCTTGATAGACAACTGCATGGAGACTAGCACCCTCACCTCTCCCTCAGACTTGACTCCCACCACCTTCCCGTTCTCCATCACGATCTCCTCGATGGGCTTGTTCAGCATGTACGTCCCACCATAGATGGCACTCAGTCTGGAAGGGAATGGCAATTTAGCTAATTTAAAAACAAACATCCACTTAGCACCTACCTATGTTTACATAATTACATATGTTTTAAGAAAGTAACAAATATTGATATTTGATTCAAGCAAAAATCTTTTTCCATATCCCTAGAGTTTTGTATTTAATCGAATATTTTCTTTACAGAAAAATGTACTGTGTCTTTTGTTCTATATCCTCAATGAGAAACTCAACATCAAGTCCTAGATGTAAACATTAAATAAACTACCCGAGGCCGGTCCAATATATAATAGAGCTGTGCCAGACACTTTTTATTATTTCAAATTCTCCTGACAACAATTAAACAACATTTTCAGTCAGAGGTTTCTTCATGTTTGTGACAATGAAAGCTCATTCCTGCCAACAGCTAAAACCTTCTACAATTACACTCTCATGACTTTATAAACTTTCAGAAAATTTACTGCTGTTTTGTTTCCCTTCAGGTTTCAATAATGCATTATTGAACACCCGCAAGTAAAAATGAACAAAAACACTGACATTCCTTTTTCCATTAATGGAAAAAATGGATCACAACAACAATCAAAACATTTTTTTTTTTTTTTTAATTGTTGATGGAGAGAAAGTTGTGAAGTGACAAATGGTGACAGAGTTGAGTTTTGGGGAGCTGCCTCCAGGTTGATAAATAGAGGACAGACACACCTGGAGGAATCACTGTGATGTGAAGATCTAATATATGGCCAAAAGTATTCGCTCACCTGTCTTGACTCGCATATGAACTTAAATGACATCCCATTCCTAATTCATAGGGTTCAATACGACATTGGTCCACCCTTTGCAGCTATAACAGCTTCAACTCTTCTGGGAAGGCTGTCCACAAGGTTTAGGAGTGTGTTTATTGGAATTTTTGACCATTCTTCCATCGGGTTGAGGTCATGACTTTGTGCAGGCCAGTCAAGTTCATCCACACCAGACTGTCATCCATGTCTATTTGGACCTTGCTTTGTGCACTGGTGCACATCATGTTGGAAGAGGAAGGAAGCTCCAAACTGTGCCCACATATTGGCATCATGGGATTTTCTAAAATGTCTTTGTGTGCTGAAGCATTCAGAGTTCCTTTCACTGGAACTAAGGGGCCAAGCCCAGCTCCTGAAAAACAACCCCACACCAGAATCCCCCCTCCACCAAACCTTACACTTGGCACAATGCAGCCAGACAAGTACCGTTCTCCTGGCAACCGCCAAACCCAGACTCGTCCATCAGATTGCCAGATGGAGAAGTGCCATTCATCACTCCAGAGAACACGTCTCCACTGCTCTAGAGTCCAGTGGCGGCGTGCTTTACACCACTGCTCACCACGCTTTGCATTGCACTTGGTGATGTATGGCTTGGATACATTTTTCCTACTCAGATTATGTTTTTGTGTGATCTTAGGTTCAATATGTTAATACAGAATGTCAACAAGAAAAAAATAACTTAATTCATACATGTAAGCTTGTGCTGAAGAAAATGGCAGCAAAAAAGGCAAAGTTAACAGTTTTTAAGACAATATAAAATCATAAGAAGTTCAAACCGCCCGATTTTACCCAAGATTTCAGAGTTAAAAGTAAATTACTTGAAGATATGGCTTGGCAGTTGAAAGGACCTTTGTTGGAAAATTCAGCTTTGCCTTTTTTTTCCTCGCAATACTTCATAAAAAAAACAGTAGAGAAAAGTTTGAGTAGAAATGTGTGATTGATTAAATTCACCTCATAAAATGACATGGTCATTTGATCTGCGACTAGTTGCAGTCTCTTCATCATGTGACCATCAGAACATTTCATTGGCTGCTGTCTTCATGTCCGCTTGAATAATTCAACCATTATCAACTTGCCACAATAAACTACGTGTGAATGTGAAGCAACAAAGTAAGAATTAAACTAGGCAACATCAGAGATCACACCATACATGGTAAACAGGAAATGAATGATTCCAGCAGGATGCTGATTTTGACGAGCTCCATCAAGAAGCTGATTTCCTCATTTATGAACATGTTGACTATAAATCTTTCATCACCATGGTGCAGTGGAGTATACATCCACGTGTGCAACATAGAGGAGTCTCCTACCTAGCAAAGCCCTGCGGCAGTTCTCCCAGGCCGTACAGTGGGTAGAGGTACGGGCTCTTGCCATATCTGGCTAGAGACTCGCTGTACAGCTTTATCCTGTTTATCGTCTGGATGCATGGTTGATCAAGGTAACTGGGGAGAGAAATAAATACAAAACTCTGGAATCAATGCTGGGTAAGCATGACATCACAACAATATAGTCTGAAGCCAACCTAATGGTCAGTAAAGTCATTTCAAAAACAAACCCACTCGTCTGTACGGTAGAGTGCCAAAGAGTGACCAGTGAAGTCGATGACTTCCTGTCCCAGACTAAACTTCTGGAAAATGGCCCTCATCGTCGTCTTGTTGGGATCAACCCCCTCCATGGTTTTGGGATCGTTCTCATCAAAGTTGGAAACAAAGATCAAGAACTTTCTGAAGCGCCGCTTCTCGAACAACCCCATGAGGCCTGCAGAAGAAGAAAAAGGTGGTCTTTGAGCTCACACCACAAAACAGGAAAGCTTTACAGAAGGTTTAACTGAACTCACTGGATGCTAGGGCCTCCGTCTCAGTAGACGGGACTTTATAGATTTTTCCTCCCTTGTACACATAGCTGCCTTCAATGACTTTGAAGTCCAGGTAGCGAGTCACCTGTGTGATCAGCAGCATGCGCACCAGCTGACCTGAAACAAGATTCAAATCAAATTAACAAAATGAAGCAGATTTTTATTCATTTAGATTAGAGCTGAAACTAATAACTGCTTTTATATGATTCATTTCTCAATCATTAAAATGATTAATTGTTTGGATTATGAATTGTACACTTAACTTAAACCATTTTGTCTAGCTATTAAGTTTTAAAATTAGCCTACTGTTATTTCAATCAGAATCATTTTATTGCCCATGCCAGTAAAACAGGTTCAGACTAAAAACTGTTCTGATGTAATGGTGCAGATATAACATAGAATAATGGGAAAAGTACAAATGGAATAAAAATAAAAATTAGAATAAAGCAAATAAATCCAAATAAAATAAACATACTAGGAATAAGTTTACAAAATACAAAAAATAGCATGTTCCAACAATAAAAGAAAACACTGAAAATTATTTATTCAGCCAAAAATATGTGATTTATTTAGGTTGTGTGATGAACAAACTCTGCTACTCATAAGACTGTCAAAAATAAAGCCAGCTCTAGTTAAAACAACTTCATGACCAGCTGCTGTCACAAGGGTTTATCAGAGTACTTCTCATGACCATAATTCTGTTTCAGATATCTAGAAAATTCAAAAACTACCAGAAGTGAAAGAGGATGTGAAGTTAGGTATTATGAGAGAAGAGGAAGCAGAGGAATGGGTTAGATGAGGGAGATGATTCGCTGTGGTGACTCCTGAAGGGAACAGCTGAAAGGAAAATAAGAGTGGGCAGCGAAGAAATAGAGGTTTGCGTGCAGATATGTGTCCTAAAGGTGGCCCCAGGACTTCTCAAGCACAAACGCAGACCAGATTCACTAGCGTGTCTCACACGTTTGTAACATTAACTTCTCACTACCGTTGAGAGATATTTGAGTCTTAGACTCAGAGAAAAAATACCAACAAAACCCCCCACGCCAACTATGTTTCTGGTCATGAGTTTACAATTTTCTCTGCATTGCTCAAGGAGAAATTCAGCCCCAATGCACTCATAAAGACACGTGTGCGCTCACGTGAGAGACTGCCCCCAGTGGACAGAAGGAGCATCAAAAAACGTGGCATTAGCCACCTGGAACTGAGACAAAAATGTCAGTGTTTCTAAACTTTTTAAAACTAATATATTGACTGATGTCACTAAAAGAATCATGCACACCATTAATTCTTTAAAGAAGTGATTTAGGTTTCAATCCACTGCATGAAACTGATAAAGATGATGTAACCAACTAATAATTATTAAATCTGTTTGCAACTAATTTTGTCATCAATTTCTTTGGCGATTAAGTCAATTTTTCATTGCAGGCCTAAGTTAGATGTTTATCATTAAGACATTTTCATTCTAGACTTTGTAGCCACACCAAGGTCTTAATTGTGATTTCTTCTATTTCTTCTGCTTCATAAGCTCACCGTTCAAAACTGAACTGACATTACTTTTCTAAAAGGCTGTGTGAAAGAGACAATAATATGAAACAAAAAAATGAAATAGGTATTTGCAATGTTTAACCAACTTAACAGGCTTTCTGGACCTCAATAGCATATCTAAGCAAAGAATATTTCAGGTAAATGATTCAAAAATACCATTAGCCATGAGAAACTTGGGGATAAGGTCGACGTTCCAGTCCCGGCCTTTTCCCATCGACTCTGGAGGACTGCCGGGAAGGTTGAAGCGCTTGTAAAGCTGAAGGGAGACAGAACCAACAACAGAAGGACTTCCTTAACCAAATCAGCCCTGTTGTGAGAAGTCCCCTCCCAAAAAAACACACACACACAGACCTGAAGATAACAGGTCAATGTGTTTTCTGAATGAGGTTTATGCCTGTTTAAAAGTCATGAGATACAAAAGTAATTTGTCATCACAATTCTAAATCTGAAACCCCACTGGTCTGAATTAACTCACCTCATCGAGAGGTGTGATGGAGGCACTCTCAGCTCCATAGTACGAGTTGCGGTCCATGTGCAAGACCTTCTTCCCCTTCACAGACATGATGCCTGATAAAATGCATTCCTGTTGAAAGAGCAGTAAAAAAAAAAAAATGAAGACCAAAATCCAGACATGCTTACTTTCAACGTTGTCACCAACTCTTTACTCAGTTAGCATCATTAAGATGAGATGCATGGCCTGACACCGGATTTGTGGTCAATGACAGGAAGCAAATGTTCTCCATCATGCACTTAGAACTCAAAAGAAACTTTCATTTTCACTGTTAGTGCACATCAGTGTTTCCCAATCCTGGTTGTCAGGATCCAATGCCCTGCATGTTTTAGATATTTCACAGCTCCACCACACTTGGCTCAAATCAATGAGTAGTTAACAGACACGTGCAGAGCTTGATGACAAGTTAATGTGGCGATTTAATCATCTGAACCGAGTGTGCTGAAACAAGGAAACATCTCAAATATGCACCAGTGTATTTTATGTGGCTTTTTTGATGACAGTTGAGGCTGCACAACACAGTAAACAAGGTAAAGTGATCAGTTGCATGCTGGATGAAATACACCATGAGGGTTTTTTTTTATTTTTTAAATTAGCCTTTTAAACACTGGACACCACATTTTCAAATATCAGTAGGGACTAGTGGTATAATGTCCAGTTTTGGAAATGGCCATGGTCTACAAATCAAACAGAATTGTTACACTCAGCTGTTTCAACACAATACTTATTGTAATTAAAATAAAACCTTCTCTAAACTGTAATTAAAATCCCTGATGATTAGCACATTTTGTTATTTTTAATTATGAGATTAAAAAGACCAGCCTCATCCAAAGAGTTTATAAAAGTTATAAAACTGAACCATTAACGATATACTGCATCGGTTTTACAAAATTCATAGTCCCAAGATTACATTTCACCGCTCCTGTTTGATTAAAAAAATAAAAAAAAGGCTGTATTTGTTTCATTCAGTATTTTATATCCCATATGAGAGAGTTTAGATGTCAGTCTTCTTCAGAGAGACATTATGTTGCTTTCAAAAATATTGCATACAGTCAAAACATTTCGACTATTCTCAAGTATTCAGATTTTATAATTATGAGTTTACAGGGCTTTTTTTTTTTTAATTGCGTAAATTCAACACAGATTTGGCCATTGCAGTGACAGAGCAGATACAGCTGGAAAGCAGCGAATGCAGACACACCCAGAACCAGCACAATGTCCAACATGGTCATGTGGCACTGCAAGAATGACAGCAGCTTTCAAAGGGCTTAAACAGCCAGAGTAGTTATGAAGGAAAAGGTGCAAGTTTGCCACAGTCTGGAATTTGTGCACATCAACCCCTAAATACAATTACTGCAGCAGGTTGTACAACCAACCAAATGTGATATCTAATCATGTGACAGCAAAGTTTTACTACTGAACAAGAGCTCAGACACAAAGGACACATGATTTAACTCCTCACATGACCAAAGTTCCACACCTCAGTTGGATCACCGCACTTCCAAAAACATTTAGGCAGTGTGCCCAGCTTGATGACTCTTAAAAGATGCATTAGTTTGATTTACAGGATACTACTTTAAAAAAAAAAAAAAGACTGTAAAACAGTTTTCCTTCTCAGTCCAACTGTTGAAGTAATTATACCTCAAACAATATGGGTGCTTTAAGATCAATGTCTATTTTCAGGAATTTGGGACAATTAAGATTTTTCTTTTTTGGTGTCATGTTGGGCCAGTTTTTTGTTGTCCTTCTCTATTTGATATTACAGATCACAAATAAAAACATTAATTCTACAATCAAGTAATATTTTGTTTTGTTTTTCTTTTGTTTAGCAAAATCTAAGAAGCGCACTGAATGAAGAAAAATGAAGACAATATACAACACTGGAAATGGAGACAAAGTCCAAAACACATCAAGCCTATTACAACTGTAAGCTTTGGTTTTATGGCAGTGAAAATCTCCATCACACTCTAAACTGGTTCCAGTTCAAAACTCGACTTTGATTAACTGATCTAAAGCAAAGATTGAATTAGTATTAACTTTCTGTAGGTAAATAAAGGTGAAAAGATACAGTAAGCTATTTCATTCATTCATTCATTTCTGTGCCACTTACAAAGTTAGGTGCACTTTTCTTAATTTTCTTTATGAATGGAATGAATTCAGTATATGCTGAATTAAGATTTCATAAAAAATATCTCTTATCAACTTTATGAACAAAAGAATAGCGGGAACATTGCAAACAATTAACATATGTTTTTTTCTGCAGTGGAAAAATTACTTTATCACAGTCACCTGCCGGTCAAAGTTCTTCATGTAAAACATATAATTTGCTTATCCAAACAGACTGGAGTGCATGTAAAAGAGCAACTTTAACATAAAAAAGGTAATGGCCAAGATTTATTATTTGTACATATTTGTGAAACTATACATTATTTATTCAGTATATTATTAGACTTCTAGAGGTGCTCAGAATCTTTATTCTTTCAACAGTGATAAAAAAAATTAAGCAAGCATCTCTTAACAGAATTACATCCATCTGACAGATGCATGAGGTGAAAGCCGAGTTAGGCATGCAATTACAGTAGTATTAATGAAATGACAAATCCACATAAAGTTACACATTTTAATCATGAATTTGCTCTATCGTCACCAGGGCAATCTATAAACTCAACTTAAAAGGGAATCATGCCCATCTCAGGAGTTTTGTAAAGAACATTATAATCTGGATTATTAAAACACCATGATTCAGACTGCACTCCAGTTGAAGTAGATTTCTTAAGCCCAGCCACTTCTTTGTTCTGAGAGAGAAAAAAATGTGATCATATTGTGGGATGTTTTGATGGTAATGCGCTTTTTGAGCCCTTTAGAAGTGGACTTTTGTCTTCTGGCCATTTGTTCCACAGAGCTGACCAACCACTGAGCTGGCTGCAAAGTCTTACCATGTTGAGCTGTGATTTGGTCACCTTTATATTGATATACAATTTAACATTTCCACATTTGATGCACACTTTTTCCATTAAAACACTTTAGTAAAAAAGTTAATGAAACATAAAGTTGGTTTGAAGTCCTGACTGCTTTTAAAAGTGATGTAATTCATACTACGCTGCAGCATTTGTGGTCAGTTTTCAGTTCTAAAAAGTAGAAGTCAGCACTGCTGTTATTATCAGATAAAGTAGTACGCTGGTCAGGTGCGCACTGAAATGTTTTCCAGAAGTACTTAAAACTACATTTGAGTCAACACTGGATGTACTGGTATTAGCAGTATGTGATTTTGAAAACAGACCACACATTAGGTGGTGAGGACATTCAGAGAGTCATAGGAGACTATGATACAACTGCAATTGATGGTTGTTTTGGTAGTTGGCTCAACCACTCTTTTCAACTTGTCGATGAGTTAACAATTATTCATGTTATGCATTTCACGTGCCTCACTGTGAAATGACAGCTGTGATCACAGGTCACGCAGGACGCCCACCATTGGTACATGGACAGTGGAAGATATGGGACACAGAAGATAGCCAAGACAGCCAGGCACTACAAGCCCTCAGCACCATCTCCACCATCTCCACAGTCACACAGGCTAACAAAAGACTGCAAGACATCTGCCAAGTGACAACGTCTGTCCCACCACTCACCTCCTTTCTTCAATGTTATAATATTCTTCTTCAGTTAACTACAAGCAGTCAATCAATTTAACTCAACTTTAGTTATCCCCAAAGTTATAATAATAATTTATTATTATTACTAATACTATATAATATGGCAAACAACGTGGAAGCTAAGATGAAACCTGATTTAAAATCTACATTTCCATTTAAAATTTTAAAATTAAGTTCTGTAAATTGTATTTTTACTTTTCCTGAAATCTGAAAATAAGTGGAAAACATTGTTTACATTTGATATAATGCTTATAATGATTCTAAATAGTCATGTGTAACAAAGCAAGAAGAAGGCAGCACATGTAGTACAAGTCAATGATCTGAATGAGGAACTAAAACTATGTGAATATCAGCCACCAACAGCCTTTTAAGGTGCAGGTCTATTTTGACTGGTTGGACAGCAACTCTTATTGAGCTGGGTTTACAGACTTTCAGTTCCAGTTGAAGCTGAACCACACCCAAATAAGAGTTTAAACAACATCCTGTCCAGAAAATGGTAAACTCATCCAGCACGATTATATGCAGTGGAAAAGTCATCTCACAATAACTAGACAGCGATCTGAGTCCATAAATAATAGTATGCAGAAAATAATTGCACCGATTTAGTGCTTCAGAGCTGACATGAAGCTGTCTATTGACCACAAAGGCATCGCGGGATTTCCACGACACTCTTCGGCCACGCAAGGCTGACAAGTCAGGAGATCTTTGACTGTAACTTTCTTTATGAAGCGGCGCTATGGTAAATGTTGACAAAGATAGCCGTAGGTAAATACTCCCTACGCAAACTCAACGAGCTCCGCAAATCCCACATCTGAGTGGACCAACTTCCGTGTCTCCTTCAGTAGCAAGTTCAAACAAAGCAGAGTACAATTTAAGATAAAACTCACTACTCTGCTTTCATGGACAATATTAACCCGGGGTTATACGATTCATTGAGTCAGTTTCCACTGATACCTCCACTTTAAATAATAAAAGCACAAAAGCATCGTAAATTATGCGATGACTAGAAATATTACGATTTTATCGACTTAATTCCTCTGCTCAGGTGAAATCTTCCGCACAAACGGCGCAAAACGGAAACTTTAGGCACACTTGACTTAACTTAGATCACTCGGTTAATAACTGCTTTCATTTACGGAGTGGGGAAATGTAATCAATATTAAAGCGACACAAACCAGTGGTCGCATTTACAGGCATCGCCAATTTAAAAAAGGAGAAAAGCTTAATCGAGGAAGCAGGCTAATTAGTTAGCTTAAGCCGGCTAACGTTAGCGGACTTAATCTCATCCTGAGAAGAGCTCTCCTAACTGGCATTATTTCGATAAGAAACTACGTGCACTGCATTCACGCTTAAAAGTACTTTCCAATGACGAGAAGTGTTAGAAAGTTTAAACTAGAGTGAGTTTACGGGTGTTATATTTAATCTTTTAATGGTGCTAACTGCGTTAGCTTCTCCATGTCAAGTTTCCATTAGTTTCCGCGCTGTCGGCTAACAGCTAAGCTACTTAACGCTACACAAGAGGCCCGCTTATCTCCAACTAACTGCGCTGGTTACAGGTTGTTAATCACCTCCACGCCCAGTTCCCCGTGCTCTCCAGCTCTCTTACCGTCAGGCCAGTGCCGAGAACGATAACGTCGTATTCTTCATTCATTTTTCTCAAACCTTCTGTCTTCCTCTCCTGGAAATCTGGAAAGAAGAAAATGGAGATCTGTGGAGCTGGAAGTCAGAAGAAGGGGCTGCGGCTGGACGGAAGGCGTGGCTTCTCGGACTGTCAATCACTTAGAGCGCACAAGGTGATTGGCAGCTTCGTACCTGAGTGAGAAAACTGTTTAATCACGACAGAAAAATCAGTAGCAGTGAGGCAGACAAGATTTAAAAATGTCAAATAAATGTGTAAGTTTTTTTATACATAAACAACAGTGGAAATTGAGAATCAAAATTATAACCTACTCATCTGAGTAGCTTCATAATATAGGTTCATAATTTGAACCTGACTTAAAGGATCCAATGAGCAGACCTGATGTTTCTTCAGCACTTTACTGCCAGAGATTTCTGAAGTTTTTGTTAACCACTATGAAGGAAGGAAATAAGCGTGAAACCCAGACAGAAGACTGGACACTCATCTGAAGACGGGATGTTGGACTGATAGATTCTTCAATACAGCATATTGTACCGGTCCCTTGGTCAAGTTAAATGAAAACTTGCAATAGATGTGTAAACCTTACACTTCAGTTCACCATTTGGTGCACATGGTCAGTTTAGCAGCATTTAACATGGTGATGGCTGAAGGATAGAAACTATTTCTTAGTCTGTTTGTTTTAGTCTTAATGGATCTAAAAGATCTGCCTGAGGGCAGGCATTCAAACACTTTGTTTCCAGGGTGTGACACTTTGTTTCCTGAGACAACGGGACAGTGGAGATCTTCAACTGTAGGGAGAGGGCAGCCGACTATCCGCTGGGCCACCTGTATGACCCCGTGGAGCTCTTTCTTCTGTGCCACTGTGCAGCTGTTGAACACAGAGACAGTAGGTCAGAATAGATTGTAATTTTCAAGAATTTCACTGTGTCTGACACAGCCAGATGTTTAATCACTGCAAAGAACAAGGAAAACATTAAACAAACCTGGATGTGGCCAAAAGTATGACTGTACATGCTATAAGATTTTTTTAATTTAAATTGATGTATCACTGTAGATCGATTAATCATTGCACAGCTAGTTGAATATCCAAAGTTTAGAAAACAGTGGTAAATCCCTGGATTTCTGCAAAGCTGATTGCCACTGAACTTGTTTCTCCTGATCTCAATGTTCCACTCATGACTGTTGTGACAACTCTTCATCGTTGTGATCTTCCATCCAAGAACTCCACTGCTTTCACAGCAGAGCATCAAAACCAGGCTGAAGTTTGTTGACAAACTGAAACATGATGAAGAGATTTGAAAGTCTGAGCTTTGGTCTGATCACACCAGACTCGACCTGTTCAGGCACATGCTGCTTTCATTTAGTGAAGGAAAGGGGAAACCTTCAACTAAAAAAAAAAAAACCTCCACCGAGAAAAACGTTGTGAAGTGCTTAAAGTTGTGGGTGGTCTTTTTATTTTTGTTTGTTTTTTCTGCTTCAGGCAGATGGAATCCTCCTTTCTGTGAATAGTATGAAAAATGGATAATGTTGATATTCTGAAGACTAATGTAGAGACATCTGCTGCCAGTCTACTCTCAGGTCACCTCTGGGTTTTCCAACAAGACAGTGGGCCAAAATGTACATCAAAATTTGTCCAAAAGATTTCCTTTACCGACACAAAAAATGGGCTAAAATCTCCATGAATGACAATCTCTTCTGCCAGTTCCTAACTATTAAAAGAAATTGACATTTCCAAGTAAACATTATATTATTATTATTAATTT
>JAOWBL010000016.1:3959950-3977079 GCA_028564865.1 Zenarchopterus dispar
CAGTTGAGCATCTCCCTGATGTCAGGCAGTTTGAGAAGCACCAAAGGTTGTGGGGTCGTGTCAGGATCCTGTGCTGACAGTGCTGATCCGTTGTGGCCACCTCTGCACTTGGAGGGAGCAAGCTGAAATGGTGGAGAGGTCCATGAATCCAAACTTTAAGACCAGTTAACTAAAATGACTAGTTATGTTTAGAGGCTCATCACATGTACTTCAATATTTAAAGTACAAGCCTGACAGATTTTATAGCACTCTTCTGACTCACGTGTTATAAACTGTCAGCTGTACAAACTTTTAATGACACTGTGTAAATGAGCTTCCATATTTATTTTACAAGGTTTTACAGCAGTCATAAAATTTGTTCGCTTCCTTTCACCAAATGGATCACAATCAGATGGAATACTATATTTTCAACTGTGCTTTCACAGCTTTTCAGTCATATTTTTAATAGCTGTAGTTCTTTAAATTGGAATACTTTTACATCTATTCAGACAAAAAAAATTATGTTACAAGTATGATGCCACCGGGTTGGCTGATTGTGGGATTCCATTCGCCTGTTAAAGAGGATCATTTCTTTTGTTCACTGGTAAAAGATAAGCTAAACCAGTTTCCTTTTGCTGCTTCCACAGAGTAAAGCTTTCCACTGTCGTCTTGTGTCAGAGGCAGAGCGTAGTACGTGTTTGTTTGGGAAAGCCGGAGTTGGCAGTTAGACATGGGCAGGGAAGTGGAGATAAAGTGCAGTTTTGAATTTGACAAGATCTTCCCATATATTTTCAAGTATTTATTGTATTTGTAATACCTTCTAACAATAAATGACAGCAAGATAAGTCTTCTAAAATAAATTCTAGATTTGAGACTATCTGATTTGATCTGCATACTGCTGATTATATTGTTGTTGTGGATTATATAGTTGGGTGTACCCCCACCCCCCAGCCTGAGGAGAGTTGGGGCTCCAGCAGATCCCCATGATCCTAAATATGAAAACTCTGGAGAGTATTCTTGATTTCAGTTGATTTGAAGTGGTTCTTCTTCCCCTAGGAAAGGATTGTGCCATAATACACTTTATTCTCCGGAGTCTTCTGGTCCTTCTGATATTGTAGGTCTCTTCAGTGGTTTCTGTCTTTTGAAGACTGTATCTAACTGTTGATTTCACCACATAGTTTATACATGCTGACTCTATATTTGTTTTAATACTTACGTTAAATACTTTCTCCAACAGTACTGAAAAGAAGCATATTCTATTTTTCTAAAAATCTGGTTTTAAAAAAAAAAAAAAAAACAGGTCTTTGTTTGCTGTCCAGACTTGGATTGAACAGGAGCAAATATGTGTTTTCTTCCTCTTATCAAGATTTATCTTTTTAATTCAGAAGAACAGAACAATTTGTTTCTCCCCCCTTAAAGAATGATCTTGGCAATCCAAAAAAATTGATATTTTTTAGAAATTGTTAATTTAGAGAAACCAAGCAAAAATATTTTTAAAAAGGAAATGATTCATAAATTTAGAAAAACATCCCTTTTTAGTTTCAGATTTTCAAGTGAATTCCACAAGCATCTGTAGAAAAGAGTGCATTAAAAACACATAAGTATAGTAGTCAACATTTAAAGGGGATCAGAAACACACTGATATGTTAAGCCATAATCAGATATTGTCTTAGGACAACTTTGATTCATTTTTTTGACTACCAAATGTACCAAATGTTGACTACTAAATATATGTCCATTTTTAACTCGACATATTCCTCAGTGAGAAGACAAACTTTCTGTGACTCTTGAGTCAAACACAGACATCTTTTACATTACTATTTCATAGCCTTGGGCAGTTGAAAGTTTATCACACAAAGAAAACTTAGGTTTCTCTTGTTTTCCGACGCTTTTTTGGTCTCAGATCTGACCCGCAGATGCAACAAGAAGCAGAACGTCAAGGACAAGTGGTTGATGGTGGTTTCTGACTGCTTGGCGTTTTTGCTGTTGCAGGTCTTGGATCCTGAGCTGGAAGTTGCAGATCAGGCTTTCCCCCCACAGTCTTCACAACCATCTGCACTCAAGATCCAGGCAAGAAATACATAGTTGGAATTATATGGAAATGGATAGTATTGATGTAACAATTTTAACTTTTTTATTTTCGTCATTTTAGAGGTATTTATATGCCTTATTAGGACAACAACTTTCAAAGGTGACACAAAATTTAGACGTATTTGGACATCTGGCGTCTAGCTCCAGAACAGTTTTACCTCCATGTCATTGGATTGTTGGGATTTTCCTTGTAACACTGTTTTATCTTTACCCTACACTGTGAAGCGCCTCGAGGCCACTTTTGTTGTGAATTGGCGCTATATAAATAAAATTGAATTGAATTGAATTAGGCAAGGTCAACCTTTAACCAAACAAATTTGTCTTTCAGTAGCTTTAGCTATCTTGTTTCTTGTGCCTTTACCCAGTCAAGTATGGGAAAATAAAAGATTATTTGTTTGATTTGATTGTCATCCGTGTTTTAGGACAAGGAGATCCGAGCAGTCTTTCTCTGGCTGTTCGCTCGACTTTTTCACGGTTATAGGTGGTGTTTACACATTATTCGTATTCACCCAGAACCTGTAATCCGCTTCCATAAGGTACACTGATTTACTGCATCTCTCACCTTTAAATGATGGGTTGGGGTTGGGACTGTGCTGATTGGGTTTGATCATATTAAAGCTAAGTTGTTTCTGCAGGCAGCCTTCCTGGGCCAGAGGGCACTGACGGAGGACGACTTCCTCATGAAGGTGTTGGATGGCATGGCGTTCGCGGGCTTCGTATCAGAGAGAGGTCCTCCCTACCGAGCCACTGACCTGTTTGACGATGTGAGCCTTTCACCACAAAAATAATCGTTTTGTTCATTTATTTTGCATGAGAACATGTTTTAACCTTGGACAGACTGAACAGAAAAGTGTGAAGAATGGTGTCTGTAGTTTGGCTTACTGTCAAGGCCTGATTCCAAGTTTCTGAAAATAATTGTAAGGGCCGTTCGTGGAGCTCTTTCTAGTTCACTGTCAAATTATGCGTTGGAATCAAGGTCCTGTTGTACAAACGTAAGAAAGGAGTAGAGAAATTGAAATTTGAAGAAGGGTTTCTTTCCACAGCTGGTTGCCAATGAGGTGGAGCGGATACTGCAAGAGGAGGCGTGTCCACACAAAGTCATGCACCATGTGAAGGAGCTGGCGGAGCAGCTCTTCAAAAATGTATGTTTTCTGACTAATTCAACAACAGATCCTTTATTAAGGCAAAACAATCCTTTCTCTTTATTCTGTTTGTTTTTTAGTATTCTGCTTGTTTGTTCATCATATCGTTTTTTAATTTCTTGCCCTCCCTCAAGGAGAATCCATACCCTGCTGTGGCCATGCACAAAGTCCAGCAACCATCAGAAAACAGCCAGAAGACAAAACAGAATCAGTCCCCCTTCCCTGTTCTGGATGAGGTTGCGGTGCAGCTCTTTATGGATCACGCTACTGCAAAACTAAAGAGTGCGCCTCCTGTGGTCAAGGCGGAGCTCAAGAACATGGTGCCATCTGGGCCACCACTAGGTGAGCTGATTAAGGTGACCAGGAAGTTACAATCAGAAACGCTGGCTTTTTTTAGGCTACAGTAGTGTTGCACAGGAAAGAGCTAATCATAATGTGCACGTTGGTGTCAGCTGAAACATCTTGGAGAGTTTGCAAGTGCACATTTGACAAAGGGGAGATATTGCTTTTTAAATAAAAACTCTGGGAAGAGTCTATGTCCAGACAAAAGACATGCAGGTGATTGTCTGCCTTGTTGTTTCCTGTAACATCAAGTTGCACATTTGAATTTGGACTTCACATCTCCTGTAAGTTTAATAAGGGTTGAGTTCAGTAAGACTGTGATAAATTAGTACCTTCTACCTTTTTTGTGTGTCCGCAGAAGACGTTGTGGACAGGAATGGTAATGTGATGGCTAACAGTGCTCGCCGGCTGGAGGTGGTGAGGAACTGCATCACGTACATCTTTGAGAACAAAATGCTGGAGGCAAAGAAGGTAAGGCAAGTGCACCTCTGCATGAACAAGCTGGTAACTTGGCTTTGGAAAATTTGTTGTCTTTACATTTCCTATTTAAAAAGAAAAATAAAATTTTATTTTCTTCAATAGATAATCTATACTCTAAAATATAGTAAATGTAGCTTTGTGTCATTTTTTATGTTGTAGTTCCTGTTCTTCAGTCAAACAGCTCTTAGTTGTTTTTTGTAGTTTTATAGTGTTATGTATTTTATTTTATTTTATTTATTTTTGTCTCCCTTGTCAAGCTGATGCCAGCTGTACTGCGGGCATTGAAGGGTCGAGCGGCTCGAGTTTGCTTGACCCAGGAGCTCAATCAGCACGTCCTGCAGAACAGAGCTGTTCTGGATGACCAGCAGTTTGATTACATTGTTCGCATGATGAACTGCACTTTACAGGTGAACCTACAAGAACGAATACACTTTCAAGTACTCTTTCTAAAAGGCAGAGTTCCTTTTTTTTCCTTCACCACGTATGTCATTTCACTGAATATGAAGTCTTCTCATTAAAGTCTATTGACAAGGAAAGCAGTAGTCCAGTTTTCTTGTTTCTGGTCCTTAAGGGCCACTAATCTGCATGTTTTAGATGTTTACCTGCTCCAATGTGCCTGATAGAAATTAGAATTAATCTGGTTCTTAAAATGATTGAGTCAGTCAGTTACATTTATTTACAATTCATCCTTTACATCTAATTGAAATTTCTACTTGCATAAAGCAGTAACACTTTAACTTCACCTAGGATACTTTTTGGATTTGAAGAAAACATTAAGGAAATCATCTCTATAAATTGTCATCAGTTTGAGATGCATGTCTTTTTTTTTGTTCCATTCTTTGTAAGTGTGTCAACCCGCTCTTTTCAGGACTGTTCACACATGGATGAACATGGCATTGCTGCTGCCCTACTTCCCCTAGTCACAGCCTTCTGCAGAGTAAGTTTACAACAAACAAAGCCACCTACATTCAGTGAATGAATTTATGAACCACACAAAGCTGATTTAAAAAAAAAAAAAAAAGTGATCCTGGGGTACATTATTAGTTCGCTATCATCTCACGTCTGTTTTATGCTGCCGATTGAAACCTGCAACACTTCTCAAAGGAATAATAGTTTCGTTCATATTTAATTTAGTGACATCAGTCAATATTACAGCTTTAAAAAAAAAGTGCATAGTTTTGTCTCTGTTTCAGGTGGTTGAGGTGCGTGTGAGCACACGCACGTGTCTTTGTAAGCACATTAGGGCAGAACCATAGACTATATAAAACCGTGGACAAAGCATTTGTTTTGTCCATGGTTGTTTTGTCCAACCATTTGCTTCTGAAGACCAGTTCTGAAACCTGTTTTTCTTTGTATTTTTGTGAGACTAAGGCCCAAATATCTGGGAAATTGCTCTCCAAAACTCCATAAAACCCTCCTTAAGGTCTCTTGCTGGTGTTCTTAAGCTCCGCTCACTACTCAGAGCTGCCAGTGGTTGCTCAGCATAATGTCCACTGTATTATATTATACAGCACAACAATGGAAGCATGACACACATGTATTTAATCTATGGACACACGACATATATATATATCTATATATATATATCTATATCTATCTATCTATCTATCTATATATATATATATATATATATATCTATATCTATCTATCTATATATATATATATATATATATAGAGAGAGAGAGACAGAGAGAGAGACAGAGAGAGAGACAGAGACACATAGAATGACCCTTTCGGCAATTGTTAAATTGAAAATACTAATACTAGGTAGGCTTACAACACTGCTGACGTTTTGTGATTCAAGTGGCTCATCGGTTGTAAATGTCTCTTTGTCTCTTTCCCTGATAGAAACTGGGAGCAGGAATCACTCAGTTTGCCTATAGCTGTGTGCAAGAGCATATGGTGTGGACCAACATGCAATTCTGGGAGGCCATGTTCTACAGTGATGTTCAGAACCACATTAGGGCTCTATACCTTGAGACAGAGGATGGAAATCAGCAGAACAACTCTGTAAGTACCAACACTGCAGTTATTGTTTAAGTGGTAATATTTAACACCGTTAAGGTTTTGCTCCTGCTGCTTTAGCCTGGTGCACTGGGAGACATGTTTGCCCTAAAGTCATTGTTCATCTTCAACTCTGTGTCAGGAGCAGCAAGATGGGTCTGGCAACAAAAGTGAAATCAGTGCCTTGGAGCTCGCGTCAGATCAGAGCCGGCTGTGGCCAACACTCAGCAAGGAAATGCAAATGGAGCTTGTACAGAAGGAGGAAAGCACAGTGTTCAGCCAGGCCATCCACTACGCCAACAGGATGAGCTACCTGTTGCTGCCTCTGGACACCAGCAAGAACCGTCTGCTAAGGAATGCTGGCCTTGGAGACGTGGAGAGTATAAGCAACAGCTATGTCACAAACAGGTAAAATATCCATCCCAAGTCCCCCTTCAGTTATCAAAGCAAGAGCTGTTGCAGGCACAGAAAAATGGTGCTCAAATATCTGTAGAATTTGTGAAAGGAAAAAGTTGTGACTTACCAATAAATGCATCAAAAATTACATCCTGAATCTGTTCTTTGAGATGAGGGGAGCATATTAAGCCAATATATTTATTTTTCAATTTTTTATACTTTAAAAAACGTACCCAGTTGGTTGTTTACAGTATAGAAAAGTAAATGTTCAAAGCAGGATTGTTTTGTCTTGCAGCATTGCGGGCAGCATGGCGGAGAGTTATGACACGGAGAGCGGCTTTGAGGACGCTGAGAGCTCAGATGTGGCTAACTCTGTAGTGCGCTTTATCAACCGCTTTGTAGATAAAGTGTGCAATGAGAGCGGTGTAACGAATGAGCATCTTAAGGCCCTCCACACCATGATACCAGGTATAAATTCACTAATCACAAATGTATGTGTAAAAAAGAGCCTCGATCAAAATTTCATGGAAACCATGTTTTTGGGTTTTTTGTTGTTTTTGTTTTTGTTTTCCAGATATTGTTCAGATGCACATCGAGACGTTAGATGCAGTCCACAGGGAGAGTAAGAGACTGCCTCCAATTCAAAAGGTAACCAATTCCTATTTTTACATCCCTCTGGACAAAGGCCATGCAGAACCCCAGCAAGCCCTGCCCACTTCCCTCTCCACCAATCCTTACAGCTCACGCTCACAGTATTAAGGCAGGTATGTCTGTTTGCCAAAGAGAGAACTGTGTGATTCACAGAACTCCTAACCAGTGTATGCTGGGTGATTGCTCTCATTTGGCATTCTGGTTGATCTCTGAGGCTGGAGAAGCTCAGCCTGGCAGCTGTAGCTCGCCAAAGTCATCCAGAATCGAGTGCCTTCAGACTGAAGGGTGCTGTTACACCTGCATGCAGTGTATTGGACAGGGGCGGTAACTATGGTGAGCTTGATGAGAAATGTATTGGCTTTAATCTGAGACTTGCAGCTACTAAAGTACCTCAGTTTTCATGGGTTCAAAAGTATTTGGACAATTGAAAGGAAGTTAAACGGCCACATGTGATCCATCCTCTCTTTACTTACTCACAAATGAGGCACATAAAAGGTCTAGAATTGATTTTGTAGCCAAAGGGATCTCCATGAAAGAGGAAGAGCCATCATCAGGCTGAAGAGAAGATAAATCTAAAACAGAAAACCTTAGATGTTGTTAAATCAACAGTTTTGTACATTCTTACAAAAAAACAATGTTTTTTTTCTTGTTGAAGAGAAACCTCTTCACAATTAAAGTCAACATTATGCTGGAGAAAGAAGGCACAGCTTTAAAAAGATACGATGCTTCTTGAAGATAAATAAAAGGTTTATAACATGATGCAAAATACATTTTAGAACATGTTGCTTCATCAAAATATTTTTCAGCCCTTTAAAATGGAGGTACTTCACTTGCACCTTTTTCCCAGAGATGCTTTCTCTGGTGGTTATCTTACTCAGATGATTGAACCTACTGAATGAACTCACCCTGTTGCTATGGGAGTCTGCCCGCCTTTCAGAGGGAACTCATTTCAGCTTTTGCTCTCCTTGCTCTTATTTTTGTCACCACCAACAATTTGTAATCATGCAAGAAGGAGCATATGTTGACCAGTAAACAGAGGGTCTTGCCTTTTGCCACAGCTCTCTCTTCATCACAGTGGAGTGGTACAGAGTCTGCATTATGTAAGATACACCCCTAATCCACCCGCCCATTTCACTTTCTAGTTTTACTTCACTTGTGAACAAAACCCCGGACTACTTAAAGTCCTGCTGTTGAAGCATCACCCCACTCCACGGATGAGATTGTAGCCCTCCAGAGCCTCTGAGGCTCTCTAAAGCTAAATATTGAGCCTGATGATGCCAACAGGACCACAGATGAACCAGTGATGATCAGAGCAAGACCGTTTCATTAGTTACTAAAGTCAATCAAATCAGCTGACAGTCTCTAGTTTTCAAGTCACATGTTTTTGTCTGTGCTTTTTCCCCCCAATTTATATGCCTTTGCATCACTTCTTTTTTGATTAATTTTTGTTACTTTCACCCGTCATGACTTTGAATCAAACTCTTACTCCATTTGTGCATCTTGACAGGCAGTTCAAGACTTGTATCTAATGAAGTGGGAGATTAGCGTTTATGGTATATATGCAGCCACATGAATGATGATTTAAGTGGCAAAGGCTTGAGATCAAAATGCTTACCTGTTGATTAAAGGACCCCCAACATTATCAGTAATGTTGTTCAGAAGCTGTTAGGATTTTCAGGTAAAACCATCACCTACCATCTCCAAGATATGGTTTAGTGAAAGGAATTATTTGACAAAGTGGAGAATTAATTATTTAGACCTCACAAGCATGTTTTTCTTAAATCTGATTCTGAGAACACAATTAATATTTAACTGTATTGTAACTAGAAACAAACTGAGAAGAAAATGAGCATATTTTATTTTTTTATATTTCGACCTACTAAGGAGATTACCGAGCTGAGTTCAGCCACGGAGCTCTGGAATCAAGCCCATGCTTGATTACCCAGGAAATTCTCAAAGTGACAGATGTTGTGTCTTTTTAGAAATATGAAATGGTCATAAACACACCGAACTCAATATTTTATTTTCTTCATTTATTTTCTTTTTCATAAAAGCATCATTCCACCATTCAACCCATTGACTTCTGTTATGCAACCGTGATATAAAAATTTCATCAGTAAATTTGATTTTCCTGCTCTTAAACCAGAATAGCTCACCTGATACTGAATTTAGCATGGTTGTGAAAGCATGACACTGACAGTTTGGAGTGATTGAGTGACAAAGCTCTTCTTCTATCCTGCACTATTAAACGATTTCATGTGTTCAATACTTCAGCTTAAATATTTAAAAGAAGGGAGAAATGCACATATAATATTACTTATATGATCCCTTCAATGGTCAAATCTACACATGGCCAACTTGGTGGAGAGTTTGTTCAGCTCTTTGGTGATATTCAGTGCCATCAACAGAGTTATGATTGGAAGTGCTGCATATCAAGTTCTCAATAGAGTCTGGTGGCTTCATTTCTTATTTCACTCACATACTCGGACGTTGGACATTTTTATTCTTTTATTCTTCACACTTCAGGAAAGTACCTCCCATCTTGACTTTGGGACTTCCAGCCCATACTCCATGCACGTTCAACGTATGTTTTACCTGCTTTCATCTTAGATCTCACTATTCTTGAGTTTGTCCTTCAGAGCAGCCTTTGCTGGCCATTGGTAGGACTTGTCAGTCGTAGTCATCCCTTCTGTCTGTTGGCAATACGTACCAGTCATGGACTTCTAATTTCATAATGGTTCATCTTCGATCTCCTCTTCCTCCTTACTGGAGTGTTCTTGTCCTGACATCAGGGGCTTCAATCCCCTCCTGTGGCCAGGCCACTATAGCAGAGGGAGCTGGGAGCATTGTGTGCATCTGTATATTCAACAGCACTGTTCTGTAGATCATGTTGGTCCAGCAGCTTAGGTCTATGGCAGCATGTCAAGGATAAATCTATGTTTAAGACAAGTCTGATCTAGTCTTGTCCTGCAGCTGCAGCTATGACTATTGATACTAACACACTATAGTTTACGCTAACTATAGGGTTTACTAAACACAAATGTCCTACGTTTGGTTTGAATTATTTAATTCTCCTTTGGGGATTAAGTACTTTTGAATTTGATTTTAACAGTGGAGGTTTTGTCAGCCTCCCGAACCCACACCGTAGCTTGCTCCATAGTAATGGTTCCTGGTAGCAGAAGACCTGTCCTCCAAATCTATATTTGGATCTTCTAGGAACTCCAAGTAAACCTGCTCTCTGAGAGCGGAGACCTCTATCAGGAACATAAGGAGATGTCAGATTTTGTAGATAATGTGGAGCTTGGTTGAAAGCCTTATTCTTAATTTTAATGGAGGGAGGGAGACCAATGGAGGGAGGCTGCATTTTGGATCAGCTGGAGCCTGTTCAGAGAAGTACTTAGGCATCCTGCTAATAATACATTCCAGTAATCTAGTCTAGAAGCTGCAAATATGTGGATTAGCTTTCCAGCCTCAGCCTAGGTGAGGATCCTCCTAATCTTTGCAATGTTAAGGAAGTGGCAAAAGGCTGTCTTACAAGGTTAATT
The DNA here is from genome assembly GCA_028564865.1 of Zenarchopterus dispar. Lineage (NCBI taxonomy): Eukaryota > Metazoa > Chordata > Actinopteri > Beloniformes > Zenarchopteridae > Zenarchopterus > Zenarchopterus dispar. Next base: position 3,970,581 of record JAOWBL010000016.1, read on the forward strand.
TGATTCGCTGTTTAAACAACAAATCCTGGTCAAAAATAACTCCAAGGTTTCTCACAACTGTGCTGGAGGCCAAAGTAAAATCTAATCTGTTATTAATAAAGATCTGAAAAAAGTATTGCTTGTTTCCTCTGAAGTTTATTCTTACTCCATTACTTCATCATTAATCTTTTTTTTACTCTTTCCTTGTGTGTATAGCCTAAGCTGCTGAGGCCAACTCTGTTGCCTGGAGAGGAGCTTGTGATGGACGGCATGCGGGTCCACCTGATCAGTGACGGCCGTGAGGATGCAACAGGGCTAATGGGCGGTCCGCCTCTCCTTCCCGCCGAGGGTGCAGTCTTCCTTACAACCTATCGCCTTATCTTTAAAGGAACACCTACTGACCCACTGGGTGAGAAAGTGACCAATAAAACACATATGCAGGGGCCAGATGTTGTTTGGTTTATCTTGGTCATCATATTTCTATTTGTTTTCTTTTGTTTTTGCCCCTCTCGCCCCATTCCTGGCAGTGGGTGAACAGATTGTGACTCGGACATTCCCCATTGCCTCTCTGACCAAGGAGAAGAGGATCTCAGTGACTTTGACCATGGATCAGTTTGTCCAGGAGGGACTCCAGCTGCGATCTTGCACCTTTCAGGTTAACCGTCACCCTAAATAACGCGGTCCCTCAGTGAAATACAAACTCTGAGAACTCTGTGATGAATGTCTTTGTTGTATTTGCAGCTAATGAAAATTGCATTTGATGAGGAAGTTGCATCCGACCTGGCCGAGGTTTTCAGGAAGCATTTGCACAAGCTCCGCTATCCTCAGCATGTCCAGGGCACCTTTGCCTTTACTGTGGGTCAGAGTGGCAAGCTGGTGGTGGAGCACAAGACCAAGGACAAGAACCAGTCACTGAAGTAAGGAACCAAATGTAAAACTACATGAAATGTTTCTCAGTGCAACAAAGATGTTAAAGAAGCATAAAGTTTGTTTAAAAAAGAAATGATTGAATTAAAATGGATAATTATTAATTAATTAATAATTATATTGTTATTGATTAATTATGGAAAATTAATTAATTACATTTTCTTTGGGGTGTAATAAAGAATTGTTGAATTGAACTGAATTAAAAACAACCAACATGTGCTAAACAAACCAAGTCCTTCAGTTGAGGAGAAAATGAGTCTGAAGTGTAACATTCACATACTGCATTTGTGCAACTGGCTAGACTTTTGGTGTTATTATTAGGATTTAAAAAGTGCTTGTTTCATTTTAAAAGGCTATTAATAAGTGTGTGAAGACAGTAAATGAATGACTAGGGGATGTGACAAGATCTCGTACCACAAGATGCCATGATATTAAAAAGAAATTATAGTTGTTGTTGGATGAAAAGCTGTATTAGAAACCAGCCTGTAGGAGGAGTAATACGTCCGTACTACTTCTAGTCTGCCCGAAAAACCACAAGAAGAAGAACGAGAGCATGTACAACAACCACAGGCTGTAAAAAAAAACTATCAGAAGGCAAATTAAGACTTGTAACACATTAGTGAGTTAACTGCTGTTCACTATACACACAGTGTGACGAATCCTGGGGGAAATCAGTTCAATAACGCCTCCAGTGAGATGCTGCATCAAATATAAGTGTTTGTTGTCCAGTGGAAAAACCAGCAGGTAAGAGTTCTGAATGGGGCGATTTGATGATTTTTTTTTTCTTTTTTTTTTTCTCATCATCACCCTCAGGACACTTTCCAAAAACCTGGTGAAGAGTGCCAAGAGGACCATTGGCCGGCAGTACGTGACAAAGAAAAAGTATTCTCCCCCTACCTGGGAGAACAGGAGCAGCTTTGCATCGGAACTAGACGAGGATGAGATCTCAGGTATGACCACAAAAATGCACCAATGTGAAACAACAGGTGAAAATAAAAAATAATACCCTCACTCACGTCTAAGATTTTACATATCAGGGAATAATAAGAAGTCCTCTGGTCCTTACCAGAGGGGGCTTTCATGAAAGTAGACTTAAGAAGTCCAGTATGTCTGAGGAGGCGTAACAGACTGTCGAGTTCATCCTGTCTTAGTCTGTTGCATGAACGTAAGGCACGATGAAAAGGCCTGGCTATAATAAGTGAGGTGTCACTAGTCCTGGTGGATACGCTTTTGCAGTTTCCTTATGTTCCCTTATGCAGATCATAAAGTCAGATTTACCGAAGCAGACATGGTAAGGACGCGCAAGCAACAGCCTATAATGGAAATGTATGAGGAGGTGAAAACTCCAGCCCCTAGTGGGGACAGTCCAGCTGTTAATAACAGGGTAGACTTGGAGAGTCTGCCTGTCAATCAACAGCAGTAAGACTGAATGGGTAGTCGTCCAAAAAAGAACCTACATACAACCATATTCTATCCGAGGTGTTTGCATGAGCTGATTTGGTAATACTAATTTTATATTTTACACGTTAAAGATCATAGTTTGATTAAGGAGACGTTCCTTAGGTCTCGATGCCCGAGTCTTCCCCTCGCAGGAATGCAGGGTGCTGAAATCGACCGAGCAGACATTCTAATCTCTTTCAAACTATGGTTCAAAAGTCAACTAGCTTTTGTTTTATCTGTTCACATTCCTGCAAACATTTCTTGGCAGGGATGCAAAACTCCCCTTAACACGTCTCCCGCATTTTCTCCCCAGTGTCACGCAACAACAACAAACAAGTCCATCTGCATAATGATAGCACATACTGCTGTGATTATTTTGTTTCTGATGCAGAAAAGTTTCAAGTGCAGTTTCTTATTTTTAGTTTGTTTTACACTGTTCATCTTCAAGTGTTTCACGTTTACCATGTGTGGAAGTTATTTGGTGCTGAGAAAGCCCCAGCAGGATCTCATGTTTCGATTGAGTTGTTTACATGTTTATGATCAGCACTTCAAACCCCTTCATCCACTTATTGTTTACTCTGATTATTATCTTATCTACACTAAAGTTGCTATTTACAGTCATTTCTTCATAAGAGTATTTCCTTAATCTGATTAAGAGCACTCAGGCCATCACTGACTTCTCTGCATACCTTGTAGTTTATTCAAGTTTTCTACAAAGGTATTTTAGTGTTAAACGACCATGTCTATAACAAATAAACTTTGTCATCCAGAAAATCTAGAACAGAATGAAGAGAAAAAAAAACCAACCTCTGCCCATTTGTCATACTTAAGAGAGTGTCCATAAAGAAATGCTTGTAAATAAAATGAATCAAGTTATATTTACCTAATATTAGCCTGAGAATCTAAACAGGGTATAGTTTCAGTTTTTTGTCATTGTTTATAACTTTCTTGAGCTTGTTGGAGTATTTGTGTTTAGTTGAATATTTAGTATTTTTAGATGAATTGTGAAAATGAAAGGGAATGCTTCCTAGATGAAGATATGGTGTGTGCCTCTCTAGTCTCAGAGGAAGTCGACCAGAGTGGCCTTACGCTCTCCTCAACCATCCGCTCTTCAGACCGACAGACCATGAGCAACGTTGTGGAGCGCGCCTGTTGTCGCGACTACCAGCGTTTGGGTCTGGGCACGCTGAGCAACAGCCTGACGCGTTCTAAAAACGAGCCCTTCCGTATTTCCACCGTTAACCGCATGTACACCATCTGCAGGAGGTAAGAAACCACCAGAAAACACAAAGACACGTACGTAAAGAGACGTACGGTGTACATACAGAGCCTCACATTGTGTCTGGCTGTTACAGTTACCCTGGCCTGCTGATCGTCCCTCAAAGCATCCCAGACTCCACCATCCACAGAATTTGCCGATGCTACAGACAGAACCGCTTCCCTGTAGTGTGTTGGAGGAACTCACGTACTAAGGCAGTCCTGCTGCGCTCAGCAGGCCTTCATGCCAAGGGGGTGGTGGGCTTCTTCAAGTCCCCGAACACGCCTCCTACAGGTACAAAAATGCAGCACTGTGCAAAAGTCCTCGGCACCCATAGTCATATTGTTTTCTCAAAGCTGAAGTGACCATCTCTTTCTTAAACTATAAACAGAAAATAGAGGGAGGATGTTAAAGGTAGATTACTATGCTGAAATAGCTCTGCTGGGAGAGTGTAAAACCGATTACCTAAAGGTTCCTGGTTCAGTCTGGGTTCTCGGCAAAAACAGCCCATACCTTATGCTCATTGTTATAATGAAAACATCTGCTTCATGTAATGTAATGCAACAATTATTGGTTATTTTTTAGCAATCAGTATTGTCCGTAGAATAACTCATATTGTCTGACTTCTGTGTAATACGTATACAAACTAAAACCTGACAATATGGATAAATAAATCAATGAGTAAAAGTGATTGGACCTCCCTCAGAAGCAAGTCGATTTAACTCTTTTTAAGAGACTGTCCCAAGCAGATGTTTGTAGGGATAGTAGTTAGGATTCTGTTGTGTTTAGTTTTAAGAGAGCTAGGATCCCAAATTTTCTGTGCGCGTCTTAAAAAGACTGGAGGTTAAATATGGAGGTCATTAAAAGTTTGATAAAACAGCAAGACTACGGCTGCCTTAAACTTTTTGCACAGGACTGTATTTTAGGGGGAGGAATGTTGGTAATGTCTTTTTTGAGCATTGTCTTGGCTGAATTTTTATATTTATTGTTAATAAATTTTACAGGACAGACCACAGAAATCCTTTTCCTTTAACCTTTTGCAGTTGTAGGCTATATAAATAATACTGAAAATAGGGGCTTGTTAAGAATACTTTGTCTCAAATGGCATCTGTTTTCCAACATGGGTCAGTGTTTTGGTACACATTACATTTCTCGCAAAAGACTTGATAATGAAGACATACATGATTTAACTGTTTAGATAAGATTTTGTCCATGTCTTTTTCCTTTCTGCAGTGCCCTCTCAGGCAGACTCAACCAGTCTAGAGCAGGAGAAATATCTGCATGCCATCATAAGCTCCATGCCTTCCTACAGTGAGAGCAGTGGCAGGAACACACTAAGTGGCTTCACATCCACACACATGAACTCCTCTGGTGGGTGGAAAAGTATACAGTGAGAACATGTTGATTTTAGAAACTCACTCATTGATGGGTCTATGGATCACATGTTTGATGGTTTCTTCTCTCCGTAGACTCATCAGATAAGCTTAGACAGCCCAAAATTGGAGCTCTGATGAAGCAAGTGATGGGTGCCAAAGAGGATATTCCTGGAACCTTCAGCAGAGGAGGTGAGTTAAAGCTGTCTCCGTGCAGTTGTTAGTGTTACTGAGTCCTGTTGTTGTCCTGGTTTCAAAACAACATGTTTGAATTTTGTTCACAGTTTGAAATATGTTATCGAAACTGGGGCTGGAGAGGGAGGAAGATTAATAAGTGTAGCTCATGTTTAGGATGAGTTTTTGTGTTATTCAGTGAGTGAAACCCCTCCTCCATTTTGTAGTTTGTTGGTTAACTAGCCATCTCTGTTGTTTGACTTCAGCTCTTGGTCAAAGGGCCAAAGCCATCTCCCCCTCTCAGCCCAAAGTGTTGGGCAAGGCCAGGAATCCTCCTAGAGGTACAGTAGGCCATGCCCCCACACTCCTTCCTTCACTCCTCTCTAACCAATCAGGTCCCTTTACCAGTAGCTTCAGTGTGTTTGGCAACATCTTTGGAAATGTCCTGTCTCTGCAGACTAACAGTTTCTTGGTGCTGCTCGTGTATCATTGTGTGCATGCTGCCGCTGCAGCCGTGCAGTCTGACGTGTTGTTCACTTTTGTTTGATTTATCTCTGCTCAATGTCAACAATCATCACAATGTAATTCTTTGTCTTATAGATGTAGCAAAGTGTGTTGGGTAGTTTTGAGTAGTTTCTGTCTTATTTCCTACCGTGGCTGTCTGTAGCTATTAATGTGACATCAGTCAACATGTTGTCACACTATTAAAGGATGATTTCAGCTAACAAAACTTGGGTTCTAATCAGGTAGAATTATCACATAAATGGGTCACACAAAAATCAGACCTTTTGATTCAGTTTTCATATGAGTATTGCTTTGAGGTCTTCACTTTCCTGTGGGCTTTTGTATGTGCACATTTCAGGGAAATGGGGGAGTATTCGAGGCAGTGGACGTCTAAGTGCCTACAATCCAGATGTGGGGACACGTCTGGCTGGGAAAGAATCTCCACAGCCCAATGGAGGGCCCAGTGAGGCCCTGTTCCTCCGCCAGCAGAAAGCCTACCTCTACATTATTGGGGACAAGTCCCAGCTCAAGGTGATGAAGGGCACTTTGCTGAACATCATGTGTGGATAGTTGAGGAAGACCTGGTGCAAATTAGAGACAAGAAATCGCACGTAGAAGTACACGCATGCAGCCACAAATATAGAAGTTATGAGCTATAAAAGTGTTGATGTGCTTGAAAGGGACAAGTCTTCAAAGGAAGTATCAAGTCCATAGTATCAGATGCCAAGACTGTCCACGTTCTGAGTTTATTCCTTACTACTAACAGTTACTCCATCCATCCATCCATCCATCCATCCATCCATCCATCCATCCATCCATCCATCCATCCATCCATCCATCCATC
>JAOWBL010000016.1:3987719-4002191 GCA_028564865.1 Zenarchopterus dispar
CCCCCTGCTGTCCAAGATCAGTCCTCAGACAGACAGCAGGGGGCGCAATCGTCCTCTGGCCATTTTCCAGCCTCCCCCATAAAACAGCAAACAAGACGCTGTCACATCATCATCTTGTAAGCTGGGATAAATGTTTATAAGATTAAGATGATACTGAAAATTAAATATTAACGTCAAAGATTACAGAGTTATATGTATCTAGGGATTGTGTCTCCTGGATGCAAACATCAGTTAATGTTTGGCAGCACAAAACCTTCAAAAGTCTTTAAAAAACAAATTTTTTTCTTCTAAGATGTCAGCATAAAGTGTTCAGTTTCCCTGTAACAGTACATTTTTTTTCCATTAATGTCAAAATCTTCAGCTCTCTCACAGGAGTATTTTTCAGACAGCTTTCATCTGTGGGGTTGATCTGCTCACGCTTTTGTAGGTGAACTGTAGTTGAGCTGTCTAATGCTGCAGACAGACTAATGAAATCAACTTGGCGATAGTACTGAAGTATGAACAGGCGTGTTGTTTCTGTTCTGACTAATCTTCTTTCTTCCTTAAGGAAGTCTGCTGGCTGAGCTCGACACCCTGCAGTTTTTCAGTGGGGGCATAACTACAGACTTGGTGTTCCCAACTCTCCACGATGCAGTACTTCACTGTCAGCATTCAATTTCCAGCTCACCTGTTGTCCCAAATACACTGGCCTAACAGGTGAAGCATGTAATCAAGAGAGGAACACGGGAGCGAGGGTCTGACCCGGACTGTAGCTCTGGGAGCTGCCCCAGTGTTGAAGCAGTGAATTCGTCTCCATAGGTGTTCTTGATCAGAGGAAGAGTTGCACTCAAGTGTTTGTAATCAAGGTTAATGTTTCCTCCAAAGAGTCCCGAGAACTTTAAATTTCAAGCGTTCAAACCAGGGAGACAGAAGCAGTGTCAATGAGCTTGTCAACAATCCACAATAAGAGTATTCAAACCTTCGCTTTTATTGTTGTGAACTTCTCACTCCTTTGAAGGGAGTTTCATCTGTCCGCTGCAGCTCTTGTCTAAATGACCAAATTAGAGTACCTTTTTTTTTTTTTTTTCTTCTGACAAATCCAATTTTGTAAAACTGATAATCTCATAGGTCAGAATCTATTAAATGGAAAAAAAAGTTTAATATATTTTTGCTGTTTTCTTTAGTCATATTTAAGTCCATAATGTCTATAATTATTTGCTGAGACTTCAATCAGGTCATTTTCATGTTTGAAAAAACAAAAACTGCTGTTACTGAAAAAAACTAGATGCCTTTCAAGTAAACTTGTGGTTATTTTAGAATGAATTGAGACTTAAACAAATGAATAAACTTTATTTTTAAAGAACAAGAATGATTTGACTTTGTTTCGACAGTGAATCCACTTCAGAAACACACTCAGTTGTAGGTCATGTATCTTGGGGTGGCGCTGAACTTGGCGTACGACTTGATCACCTTGTTTACAGCCTCCAGGAAGTCTTTCTCTGTGGCAATCTTCCTGCGAGCTCTGATGGCGAACATACCTGCCTCCGTGCACACGCTGCGGATCTCAGCACCTACGAGGAAAGTCAACATTATCACTAAACCGGTTAAACTGGAAAAATCTGCATTTTCAACTCAGTCAAAATTGGAATAGTATGTTTTTTCATAGTACAAGTTTTAAAAAAAAATCCCTTGGGTCATTACTGTTATGGAACAAAGTGCTTTAAAAAAAATCATTTTAAAAGAACTTAAAGGATAAGAAGAGGGAAAAAAAAGCCCATCCTTTGCCTGCAGGAAGACTAATGTGTGATCTGGGGTTCTTACCAGTGCTGTTGGGACAGAGGCGAGCCAGAAGCTCAAAGCGAATGTCTCTCTCCACACTCATAGAGCGAGCGTGAATCTTAAATATATGGGTGCGACCCTGTAACACGAGAACAGAGAAGACTGAATTTGAAAACAGAAATTAGGTCCACAAAAACAGTATTTAAAACACTTTCAGGGTTGATTTGTGAGATTAAATGACAAACTCACTTCCAGGTCTGGAAGGCTGAACTCAATCTTCCGGTCCAGACGTCCTGGTCTCATCAGGGCCGGGTCCAGTGTGTCTGGTCTATTGGTGGCCATGAGGACTTTGATGTTACCTCGGGGGTCAAAGCCATCCAACTGGTTGATGAGCTCCAGCATGGTCCTCTGGACCTCATTGTCGCCACCAGCACCGTCATCAAAACGAGCACCTAGCAAGTACACGTACAGATATGAGGGAAAAAATACTCGCTGGGAATGGTGACTACTGCATCGGAACATACCAGATTCTTTTATAAAAAGAATCATCCTCTTGTAGGAGATAATGATGTATATAAAAATATAAATAAAAGGTATCTAACTTGATGTCAGACACCTGAACATAGGGCTGGGTGATACAGCAGAAAATAAATAAAATTTTTTTTTCATATTGTCCAATCTCAATTTTTTTTTTTCAATTCTGTCAGTCTTACAGCATCTGTAATGAAAACTAGAGGAAAAAAGCCTTTACGTTCTGGCCCAACCAAGACAGAAACATCCCACCAACATGTGTCCTTATAGACACAAAACCAGCATTCCAGAAAAAGCCTGATTTGAAGTTGTGTGTGTCACATCTGAATGCATGATTTAAAAAAAAAAAGATCAGCTTACTTCAGATTGTTAAAACAGTGTCATGGTCCTTTGAACAGGCTGATGCATGTGCATGAGAAGTGCACAGACAAGAGCATGACGACGTGTGTGTGCAGCAAGCGGATGTGGAAATGTTGACCAGGAACGTCTGAACAAAGTACACGGATTCAGCCGCATGTGCAGTATCAGTACGGCAAGTAAAAACACTGCGGCTCCTCCAGCCGGAACCGTCCGGGGTCTTCCTCGCCAGCCGGAACCGTCCGGGGTCTTCCTCGCCAGCCGGAACCGTCCGGGGTCTTCCTCACCAGCCGGAACGATCCGGGGTCTTCCTCGCCAGCCAGAACCGTCCGGGGTCTTCCTCACCAGCCAGAACCGTCCGGGGTCTTCCTCACCAGCTGCTGTTTCTATTTGTGAGTGGGTTTTAACCACAAGAACTGGGTGAGGTGCTGTTCCTCTGTGCTTGAGATTATGGTTGGCAAACGGGAATAGTTTAAAACATTTACGTAACTAGAATTTTCTTGCCATGTTGATATACTGAATAATTGTGATCGGTTCTTTAGCCTGACGGCAGATGACATCATCATTTCCTTGACTTGAAAAATGCCGTTTCAGCAGGATTCAGTCAACTGTTTCCTCAGTCCATCTTGTAATTTTAGCGCCTGATTTCATCGCCTCAAAAAATGACATCGCAGTCTTCTTATTTTTGTGTCTTCCCAATTCAGCAATGCTGAATTATTTAGAGCGAGTGAAGAGGACTATTTATGCGTGGTTGAGACAAAAGTTTCCCTTCTTCTTTCACGTCCCTGTAAAGGTCCCCAAACATCAACATGTTTGGGACACAAAAGCCAGTATCTAAGGACCATTTGATCGGCTGTTGTCAGGCTGTTGTCTGCCCTATTTGATCAAGTAAAAAGGCTCCCACCTGATCACCGTAACTGACATGAAATTTATCCTGTGATCAGCCAGCCCTACTCGAACACTCAAACGATCGATGGAGCGTGTCCTACCTCCAATGGCATCAATTTCATCAAAGAAGATTAAACACGCCTTCTTAGTCCTGGCCATCTCAAACAGTTCACGCACCATCCTGGCTCCCTGTAAACAACGAAAACAACTGAAGAAAGTTGACAATTAACGTTCAAAAATCCAATCTTAAGCTTGGAGTGGTGAACTCACCTCTCCCACATATTTCTGCACCAGCTCAGAGCCAATAACTCTGATGAAGCAGGCATCAGTTCGGTTAGCAACCGCACGGGCGCACAGGGTCTTTCCAGTACCAGGGGGGCCAAACAGCAGTACACCTTTAGGTGGCTCAATACCCAGTTTGACAAACCTCTCAGGCTGGGGGCAGGGTAAAGACAAGTTATTCACAAAATCTTCCTTGAAGATGACAGGTTTCATTCACTCATAGAGGCTTGTACAGAGGTGAACGTGGAAAAGCTGGAGGGGAAGCATACTGCTTATGTTCCCCTGAAGGAAATCTTTTTACATGCCTACTGCACCATGGTAACCGACTCTTACAGTAGAGACGGGCCCCTCATTGCTAAGGGAGTATGAAAATCTCTTTAATTTACACTTGACTGCAGTGTAAATTGAGGTGAAGAGCTGACTTGTGTTCTCCGCTCTACTGTAGCACTTGATGAGTATATACAAACAAATATTTTTAAGGTTGGCTTCCAAAGGACAAAATGCCCATACTGACTACTTGTACCCCTCAGTTATACCACCCAGAAAGGAACGACAGGTGATTTGGATGTGGGAGCACTGGTGAACTCACGTGGAGCAGTGGCGTTTCAACTACTTCTCTCAGCTTCTCAATCTGCTCTTTGCATCCACCGACATCACTGTAAGTCACATCAGGCTTCTCCTCCACCTGCAGAAAGACCACAGACTCTTTACTAAAAATAAACAGACATAATTTTCCTTCTATGTTGTAAAATAATACTGAGTTCCATTAGTTTTCTTCATAAACTATATTGCTTAATTGACTCTTTAACGTGCCAGTAAAACAATAATGAATAATTTATCAGGTTATAGAAAGACATTTTATTAGCCACTCAGGCTAAGATGAATGATTAAAACTATCTCTATGTACATAAATATGCATTTTGAAACGTCTTCTCTGTTCTGAGATGTTGGCCGTGTCCACTGACTGAAAGGCCTCCGTCCAGCTCAAATTAACCACACTGGTAGGACAAACAGAAGAGACTCTCTTTTAACCAAACGCCTAAAATGCTTTATAAAATAAATGATTTCAGTTCCCTTACAGCTGCTATGAACATTGTTGTTTTGTGCACCATATACTCAGAGTGAGTCCAGCAAGGTAAACAACTAGAAAAGGAGGGAATGAGTTGACCTGGTTTGGTGTAACCTTTCCAAACACCATCATCTGACGTGTAGAAAATGTGTGTAATTCTTCTTCAACATGACGCTCGTCATAAAACTAACTACCTACCTCGTGTGAGGTTAATGCACTGGTCAATTAAACAAACAAACAAACAAAAAACACTGTTAGGTGCAGAGTTGGATTAAATTCTAACTCCCCTGAATCAAGGAATTTAAATTTCATGCCTACAATAAAAACATTCCATTACATACAAACAAAACTTCATCAGTCTAACTCCACAACTAAATAACACATCCGTCTTTTAACATGTTTCAACCAGTTATTGTAACAAATCCAACCGACTCTGATTTGGCCTCACTTGAATTATAAGTCAAATAATTCAGACATGTTATCCTTTATCAGAGGGTTCCCCACAGTCATACCTGCATCATAGTGACAGTTGGATCGATCTTTGGAGGCAAAGGAATGTGGATCTGATACTTGTTCCTGTCAACCCTGAAAGAACAGAGACCACACCAAGTTGAACACACTGTGCCAATAGCTACATGAAATAAATGATATCTGAAATGAAAGTGAGAGATTTAATATCTGCTTCACCCGACTCTCATGCCCTCCTCGATGTCAGTTGGAGCCACCTGGTCACTGAGGTCCACCACAAACTTGGCAAACTGTTTGACATTGATGATGTATTTGGGATCTTCCGAATCTGCATTGATGATCTTTGTGCATCTATTTGAATAAAAATAAAAGTGCACAATATATAACTATCAAAGGAAAGAAGCAACGTATAGTTTGTCAGGTGTGATTTATTGCTCTTTAAACAATGAACAGATGTAGCTTTGAGATAATGAACTAACTTGGGTCAGGATATGCTGTTAGGATCAGATATCGACGTTGATATTGACAAAATATGTAGATTTGTTATCAGAAAATTGAATTGATCCATAATGCCTTTATCCATTCACTTTTTTGGTGTTTTTTTAAAGCTTTTTTTCTTTTTTAAATTCTGTTTTACTTCTAATTTGAATGTGCATAATTATCTATAGCTGCTGATGCAGAGTTGTTCAAATTATAACAAACACAACAGTTCATTATTTTTATCAGTCTTGTTTAGTTTGGGAAGAAATGTACATGTCAAGCTTTCTGCCTTTTCAATTTTGGTATCAATATTAAAAAAAAAAAGGTCAGATCAGGCATCTTTAATTCTGATACCTTTAGTTAAATCTTTAGACAGCTTTAAAAATAATGACATCTAAATTTGCAATATCAAAAGGGAAACCAAGAGATATGAGAAGCAAAAAAAAAAAAAAAAAATCTAACTTCCACAATATGAACATATAAAAGAGAGGGCTGTTTGCATTACCTTGCAACCTGCAGTGGCTGTTCGCTCTGCAGAGTCTGCTTGTCAGCAGCTAAATCCCAGAGCGCTGGTGGAGCCAGGCCTGTGTCTGACTCCTTGATTCCTAATACACGATTAAAAAAAAAGGGAAACAATCACAGCACCCATTCAAATGATCTCAAGCCAGATAAATAGAAGTGGCCCATGAAAGTTTGTTTCCGATTCCATCACCAACCTGTAAGCTCATTGATCTTTTTCAGAAGCTGCTGAATATCATCTTCCACTTGTTTGATCTGTCTGGAGTAGGTGCTTTGACCCTGGTGATCAATAGCGGGCACAAAAATGGATCAAAATCCCCAAATTAAAGACAAAGTCAGACAAAGATCCCATCTTAGGTAAAGTTTTTAAAATTATACTTACATATGTTTTGAGCAGGGCGATGTCTCCCTCATCCAAAGCTGTAATAAACATGAAAACATTAATGATGGTACATAAATCATTTACATCCTCCATTAATGAAGGCATTCTTAATCTATAAATAATTTACATTCGTCATTAATGAAAGTATTCTTCATTTATAAATAACTGTCATCCATCATTAATAAAGGCATTCTTAATCGATAAAAAAATTACATTCGTGACTAATGAAGGCATTCTTAATCGAAAAAGATTTTACATCCGTCATTAATGCAGATTCTGGTGTCGTTGGACCGCTGGAACTGATCACAAACTAACGATACAAAGCACTCATTTGTTTCAGAGTATTCAATACTTTCCGTTTTGATTTGAAAAAGATATTCAAGTTTACATTTACAGACCGCCAAAAGAACCTTTTAATGCCCCAGCAGGGTGATAGTTTGTCAACACACTGGAGCTAACGACAGCTATTCAACAGCTAGCTAATGTCGACGATTCTTTTTAAAAGCGGTCATTATTTTAAATATATATATATATGTTTTAGATAAACCTCTGATTGGTGCGTCATCCTTTTCCTCGTCCTTTGTCTTCCGTTGGTCGTCTCCCAAATAGTCTGGCATTTTGGTGAGGGAAGAAGCGGTTTAGTAAAGTGACTCCGCAGATAAATTAGACAATTACACAGCAGCTTTGCGTTTCCGCCTCGAGGAGGAAACACGAGTCGGAAATCTTTTAAGGACGTACCGTACATGAAATATTGTTGTCAGGAGTAATCAGTGCATATTATTGCACATTTATCACCGGTAATATTATTTTTCTAAAATTTATTGTTAATATATTTGTCAACATGTGAAAAACGACGAATTATCTAATAAAACAATGTGCAGCGGAACTACAAACATGGAACCCCTCTGCTAACTCGGACTGGCAATGGCGAGACTGCCGACCCCGTTCTCGGATTGGCACCACTCGTGAAGGGAGGCCCATGTGGTGCGGTGAAGAGCGGCCACGAACTTGAGCACTTTACAGCGCTTTTACTTCATAAATTCGGCTCGTGAATGTTTCCAAAAGCCGTTTTCCCAACATGCTGCTAGAAGCCGGGTGTGGTGAGGAAACGGGCGTCTCGACAACGGTTGCCGGTAAGCGGTGACTGAGGCCACGGGAGGAGAGCTAGCCGAGCTACTCATGTTGAAATGGACTTTTGCTGGACTTGTTAACTTTAATTTAAACATCAGACAGTCAAGATTGAACGAAGACTGTCGGCCAATGTGAAGACGAGAAGGGTTGATTTATTATGCGTTGTGTTATGTGCAGAAATGTATTGTAAATGGGGCTTTCTCAGTTGCATCGTGTCAGCGAGTTGATGTCTGCTCCTGGTGGGATTTACTGGAAAATGTTGGAGCTTCTGTCTTCAGATTTGAGCCAACTTGGCAGCTCCGGATATTAAGACGCTCGTTTCGACTTTGACAGGAAACTAATGTCTAAACACCTGTTGTGCTCTGTCAGGGATCACTGCAGACAAAATGAGGTGTTTTGTTTTAAAAAGGAGAATAGAAACCAAACAACAACAATAATGAGGAGAATTTCTCCATTTGAATACCTTGGTAACAAATTCAGTTATTTTTGCTGAACTTTTAAGCAGTTTAATTTTGTGGCACCTTTTACTTTACAGATGTAAAGAATCATACTTAAGTAAGTCAAGTAAAGTTTGGTTTAAATTATTTCAGTTTTACTGAAAGCTCATTTGATGGTGCATCATCTTATTAAAATGAAGTAGAGCCACAGATGCACATCATAGCAACAGACATTATAACCTACACAAAATATACTGAAGAAGTGCACAAGGTGCTTGCAGAGTTGTAAGTAATCTGCTTTTATTTGTAATTAGGGTTTAACAACAAAGAAGAAAATAGTATTGATGTGCAACAGGAAAAAGTGTTTTTGACTTTAGTGAAAATCAAGGAAACAAGAAATTTGCTGTGGACCTCCTTTATCTTTCCACATTTTAGCTTGCATTGCACTTTGAGGGAAATGTCTGGGGAAACAACTCCAAGCGGGTTTGCTGCGTTTCTTGAGCTTTTGTTCTTAAACGTCAAATGTTTTTTTTTCTCCCAGTCTACATCATGAATGTCTCCAGGCCACATACAGCAGGAGCAAGAACAGTGAAAGGATTTGTGTTGCTTATGATCAGATTATCATCAGATTTTTATAAAACTAACCAAATTATGTCAGTTATCTTTTAAGGGGATGCTTGCAAACAAATATTCTTATTTTAAAACATTCTCTTCCGACTACTACCTGCATATCTTGTTTGTAATTAATTTGAAAACAATTGACAACTTTTACAAACGCAATATGTCTGAAGAATGGGGAAAAGAATTTGCATCATTTTTCTTAGTGATTTCAAAAATCCTCTGTCACCCAGTTTTACCCAGTTTTGCCATTCCTGTGCACGTCTTATGGAGAATAGCTTTCCGTGTCTTCCTCCACCCCCACAGGCTCTGTGCAGGTTCAGGTGGAGCCGGTGGGTCGATGGTTTGAGGCCTATATCAGAAGGAGGAACAGGAATGTGTCAGCTTCCTTTCAGGAGTTGGAGGAAGAGGAGGAGTCCTCTGAGGAATCGGAGGATGAGGAGTTCCAGCTCGAGGAGCACCCCATGCTCCGAACACTCGACCCCAAAGACTGGAAGGTATCCAATTATCAGCTCTCTTCTCTTTAACATCTGTATATTGTTGTTTATATAGAGATGAACAACAATATGTAGTAAAGCACCTAATTCTTCAAAGGCTCACAAGTGTATGGACAAAGTGGTATAATTTTAAATCAAACCATCATTTTTTATAACAGCGAGAAAGTTCCTTGCAGTTGATGGTTATCTGAAGCCTGGAGGCTGGACTGAGTTGCTTTTGGAGATTATTATCCATCTGCACTGTGAGGTGTGATTGCACCAGTTTTGCAGCATTGGGCTGGATCAGTCTGGAGGCTTCTGCACCTAAACAATTACAGTTACGTCATCACCGATCATCTCTGAGCCTGTTCCTACATGTCCATCTTATAAAATTACCTTGGCTGTGTTTAAGACGTTGTGTGTTGCTTTGGGTGGTGAATCGGGACCTGCTTCTTGCCTTCTCCTTACTTTCCTTTTCCCCTTATGGTCCAAGTTTATCTTAGTTATATTTTTCCAAAGAATCTGATTCCAGAACATGGGAGGATTTTTTTTTCTTTAACAAGAAAAAAAATCTTTTTTCCTGACAGTCTAATCTGGTTTTCCTCTTTGTCCTTTGTTGTAATGTTTACATTCATGAAAGTGTTTCCTGATTGTATATTTTGACAGGGATGCAGCTACCAACACGATTTTTCTTTTTTTCCATCGAAGACAGAACTCTGATCATCCATTTGAGATTTCTTCTGGGGTCTTCCAAGGCCTTTTGACTTTGTTGAGTGTCTTCTGTCTTTTCAGTCCAGTGATAGCTTCCTTCACTTGAGATTTCCTTGGACTTTATAGCGCCTTTCAAACAGCCTCCGAGTGCCAACTCTCAGTACCTGATACGAACTCCAGATCTTTTGTCTGCTTCATTTGTCTTGACATCAGGAGGGAATAACTTCATCTGGGCAGTTGTTTGTTTTTTTTTTTGTCTTTCAATCATCTGGCAAAATACTTTTGAAAATGGAGATAATTTGCTTCTGATGGCTGTAATGCCTAAATGATAAACACCATAACTTCATGAAGCCTCAAATTAAAGCTGAGAGTCTACACTTTAATAAAATCTTCATAGTTTTATTTCTGACCATTGTTTTGGTGTATTAAGACAAAAATGGTAAAAACTCCAGTTGCCCAAGTACTTCTGTTCCTAACTTCACATCAGATTTTAATTTCATTATTGTAGCACATTGCAGTAAAACTTGGTATGGTGCAAATAAATGTCATCTCAAGACATTTGTAGTGAATTAGTGTTGTATAAAGAAACCGAATGAAAGAAAAAGCTGTTATTTCAAACAGGTCATGTCAACAGGTAATTCTTTTTTTGTTTGTTTTGGCTGCACATATATCAGTGGTTAATGGCTTTTTGCCAGTATATATGCATTTCAATCTTGCAGCACTTGTTAGTTTTGTGCGCAGGTAATTGTAATGATTTAGTACCAAAGCATTACCCGTGAAAGGCAGAGTCACTGAGGAGCAGAGGTGGGCAGTTTCCACTTTTTCAGCAGTTGGGACGTGGTTCATGTGATGGACGAGAGGTAGCTTAACACCCCCGTGAAAATCTGGTATCACTGAGAAATAATCTAAAATGTGTAAACTAAAACATACTTCTGATCAATCTGGTCTCTTTTTCTGATATTTGTCACGTCTTTATTTATAATCATGACAATGGCAAACAGCCACAACGGTCTTGGTGAATTTTTTCCAAATATGCTCCACTGCAACTGTATATTGAACGAATGTTTATGTTCCACTTGTCAGAATCAGGATCACTATGCCGTCCTTGGGCTCCCACACTTGAGGTACAAAGCGACACAGAAACAAATCAAATCTGCCCGTAAGTATGCCTGCTCTTCTACACCTCCTCTTTCCCCTGATCTGTTTGGAATAAGTCACTTTGAATTAAAAGGAAACAGACAAACCAAAGAAAAAAAATGTGCTATTCCACGACAGACAAAGCAATTGTGTTAAAACATCATCCTGACAAAAGGAAAGCTGCTGGAGAACAGATTGCTGAAGGAGACAATGACTACTTCACTTGCATAACTAAAGGTAAACAATCTGCAATCAAACACTATTAGCAGCCCTGAAATTCTCTGATCCTGGTGACATGGAGCGTTTTTGTTTTTTTGGTGTTTGTTTGGATCTTAGCTATTGAAATCCTTTCTGATCCTGTGAAGAGGAGAGCCTTCGACAGCGTGGATCCTACCTTTGACAACAGTCTTCCTTCCAAGGGCGAAGGCAAAGAAAACTTTTTTGAGGTCTTCTCTCCAGTTTTTGAAAGAAACGCCAGATGGTCTTCCAAAAAGCACGTCCCCAAACTTGGAACTGTGGAGTCGTCTTTTGAGGAAGTGGACAATTTTTACTCTTTTTGGTAAGTAGAGAATCGATACCAAAAACAGGAGAGAAGACAAAATGTTAAACTCAATCGTGATGTTACTGTTAAAGGTATAACTTTGACTCGTGGAGGGAATTTTCCTATTTGGATGAAGAAGAAAAGGAAAAGGCTGAATGGTGAGATGTTTTATACTGCACCGGAACACATGACGGGTGTTGGACACGGTTAACTTTACTAAACCCCGTTTGCCTCTGCAGTCGAGATGAAAGAAGATGGATTGAAAAGCAGAACAGAGCTTCCAGAGCTCAGAGAAAGAAGGAGGAGATGAACAGAATACGCACACTAGTTGGTACAGTGTCTGACCTGCTGCATGCTGGGAAATGTCATTTAAACGCGCGTGTGTGGTGCTTCACTGACGACGTGCGTTTCCTCGCCGCAGATACGGCTTACAGCTGTGACCCGAGAATAAAGAAATTCAAGGAAGAAGAAAAGGCCAGGAAAGAGTCTGAGAAGAAGGCCAAAGCCGAAGCCAAGAAGAGAGAGCAGGAGGAGAAGGAGAGAGTAGGTGTCATTTGTTTAGCAAATGGAGAAATGAATCATATTTATGAAAGACAATTGTATAAATTCCATAGCAACTAAGCCTGGTGGTGTACTAACTAACCTGGCCTGGTTTCTACTCATTAGGTAGGTAGCGAACTTTATCAGTTACTCCTCCAGTTTTTATTTATTTGTTTATTTTTGTCTTCAGCTGTAGAAACTGCAAAAGGTTGCTAGTTTGGGGGTTTGAAACGACATTATTCAGGGTCTGAAACTGGCTTTTTGCCTCACAGGCGAAGGGTATTGTTGGTTAAAAAAACCCTCTTACTTAAAGATATGAAATGCCCTTTTTGTGTAACTTAATTGAAACCTTTTTTGTTTATTTTTAAATAAAATTCTTTTGACATAATCGTGCATTATATGGAATAGAAGCTTAAAAACAGGTGCCAGAGCAAATTCTGGTTAATTTTAACAGTATTGATCAGTAGCTCATTTACATATTTGTTATTAAATATACAGTACTGTGTACAAGCCCCCCCCCACTCTTGTTTTATCACAGTTATAATCACCATCAATATGTTTTACCTGCTGCTAGAAAAAGTTTAAAGTTCAATTTATTTTCTTAAATTCTCTTTCTATGTCAATCAAACACTTCACTACTGTCGTGTGTGTGTGTGTGTGTGTGTGTGTGTAAAAGCCATTTGAATATCATACAGCTGTTAAGGTGTTTGCATTGCTAGCATGATGCAGCATGCGCCGCATGTCTTAACGGGACTTTTGCTTATTTCCATTGTGACAACATTTTAGTTCCTGTCGTGCTGCTGTAGTTTTCTCATTCTGAATGTTGTCTTAATCTGGCTTATGTTATTGTCCGTGCAGTCCCAGTAATTGTCACTCAGGCAGTTGTCGGCCCCTTTGCTTTAACCAGGCGCGGCAGGCAGAGCTGGAGGCGATTCGTCTTGCGAAGGAGAAGGAGGACGAGGAGGCCAGACAGGCAGCCCAACAGGCGAAGAAGGAGAAGGAGATCCAGAAGAAGGCCATCAAGAAGGAGAGGCAGAAGCTCCGAACCACCTGCAAGGTAAAGCCTCCCACAAACACGGGTGACCTTTGTGTTGCCTTTTATCTTGGAATGAGCTTTTGTTCTTCAGTACTGTTGATTTTGCCTTTTACATTGTCTCTTTCCACAGAACTGGAATTACTTTGCTGACAATGAAGCTGACAGCGTCAAAATGATGGAGGAGGTGGAAAAACTCTGTGACCGGCTAGAACTGACCAGGTTCAACATTTAAACCTGAAAAAGTTGATTCTGAAGTCGTTCAGGAAACATTTCTGTTGCACACAACACCTGTGGTTCAGATAACAAACTCTGACTTTGGTTTAGTTGGGCAACAAACAATGTGATAAACTCTCTCCTCAAATAACATGTTTTCACTAAAGATCTTTATTTTGTGATGCTTCAAAGTAAGCTCTGAGTTTAGAAGGGCCTTAAGATGATGGATTGATGGGATTCCTTTTACGTCATTTCTCAGAACTGACTCCCATGAGGTGTGTGACAGGTTTTTTTTTTGTCCTCAGTTTGCAGTCCCTGAATGAAGTCTTGATCTCGTCCTCTAAAGAAGAAGGGAAGGCAGCGGTGGAGAAGCAGGTAAAAATGCCCCTTTTGTTGTAATTCAGGTTAATACCATCATTTTTTAAGGGAATGTATGTTTGATGTAATTGTAATAACAGCTGGCGCCTTTAAGGATGCACAAGTCTTAAAAAAAAAATCTTGGGTATTAGCCAGTTTCTCAGAAAGATATAGTTATAAAGACGCACTCTTTATTCTACCTCAACTCGCCACTCTCCCAGCGATCCCATGAAAATGCAACAGTCTGTCCCTTTCCTGGTCTTCAGTGATCACGGCTGACGGGCCCCCGGTGTGTCTGCTGTCTGAGTGGGATTATTCAGCCAGAGCTGAAACAAAAAAAGTGTCATCCTGGTTTGGTTATGTACCATAGCCATTATAACTGGAGCTAGAGGGTGTTCAGACCTCAGCTGTGATAAATACAGACACCACACACGTGTAAACACTGGAGATTTAGAACAGCCATGTACAAACAGCCGGCCTCTGCATCTCCAGTCGTTATGGTTGTGAGCTAACTGGGCTTGTACTTGGGTCATACTCCAGT
>JAOWBL010000016.1:4002291-4024511 GCA_028564865.1 Zenarchopterus dispar
GTGTGTGTGTGTGTGTGTGTGTGTGTATATATATATATATATATATATATATATATATATATATATATATATAAAATCATACACATACATACATATATGACATTTCTTATATTTCCTGACTAAGGTGCCATTTTTCTCCTAAGTGATCTTATTTCATTCTTCCATGGCAAGATGCCATCCAGTGGTGCAATAAGAAGACGGTGGGATTCTACCATTGTGACAATACAGTCTCCTTAGCTGCTGTTAGGCCTGCAAATAGCAGCCTACACTGATTCAGACTCAGAGACAGCAAAGAATAATTATTAAGTAAACAAAGCCAGGTGTTAGGTAAAATTGTAGACCTTAACAGCTCTGACTATGTTGACAGGATACTGTTCTATTACTATACTGTAGTATTTTGGCAATCAGGCTCTACCCCAGCAGTGTGGAGATTTTGTCCCCCCAAACCTTTTCAACTGTCAATTTACTGTGATTAAGCAGAGAGTTATACATATGCGTTACCAACGCTCACCAGCTCTGTCCAGGACCAATCCACATCTCCGTGAGGTGATCTGGCAAGAGTTTATCCCAGGAAACCCCATACACTTTCACTACAGATCTAAGTTTCAAGTAGAGAAAGTGAGAGGTACCTGGCAAGTCATGTGTCATTGGAACATACCAGTGTGATTAAAAATATCACTAAAAATAGTAACACCCTTGTTTGACCACCAGATATAAAATGGAAATTATTCCACATGAAAGAAGTTACTTTTGCCCAACATCTGACCAGTTTTCTGCCACACAGTATAAAGTTGGATATGATGCTGCCGTAGTCCAGAGTAATGTTTGGATACCATAAGTTCAGTAATAGATTTGAATGAAAGTAAATTAACAGCTTATATACTGAGCAGGACAGCCAAGATAAACAAATCGAGTGAATTGGAGTGTAGTTTTTAAATTAATTGCCATGCGTACATGTGTGAAGTAAAGAACTAAAAAGTCTGTGTTTAAAAATAGTCCTAAACTCACAAAGAAAGTAAAAAGATAGCTTCAAGTAGAGACCCTTTAACCTCTTTCTTCAGAGACAGGGCTCTAGCTTTGTACTGGAAAACCCCTCATGGTTGTTACTGAAGAGCAAGCGCACTCGAGCATGATGAAATGCTCTGTATGTGAACCTGTTGAAGAGAAGATTGCAGAAGCGGAGGCCTGCTCTGGGTCTCCAGAGGCCTGAATCCAGTAGAGAATTACTAATAGGATTGGTTCTGCCAGGTCTGTATCAGTGAATCATCGCAGGCAGCTGAGACAGAGGCTCCAGTGATGCATAGTGGCGCTAGGGTCATATTGCTTTCACTTAAGATGGTCCACAAAGCTGAATGAACAATACAAGAAAATAATTGTTTCTACATCATTCTTAGTCATCCAATATGAACCTGGCCTGAAGCAAAAGTCTTCCTCTGAAAACTTGTAGCTGAATGATGACATTGTAGCGTTTTAGTTAAGCATTGTAAAATATATATATGTGTGTATATGTATGTATGTATGTGTGTATATATATATATATATATATATATATATATATATATATATATATATATATATAAATTTTTATGCTAACTGCGATAAGAAATTGATCGCAGTTGCGATCAAGAGTTATGGTTTGCAAAGACAGACACTTACCTTGCTCAAATCTTATGCAGTATTTATCGATTGAACATTTAAATTTACAGTGGCTGACTGTCAAAAGAGCGGAGGTAAAAAGGCACTTTAACAGCGCTTTCTTAACATTTTACATGACGTCAACAAGAGTGCATGATTACGACGTGCTACCGGCCAGTATAATGTATAATAGGCAGGAGTGGATTTATGAAGTTTTGTTGATATTTGCAAGCTGTGGTGTATAGGATATTTTTTTTCAGTCCTCATATTTTTTCGTTATTTCCAGTATGTATATATCGAAAGAAAGTGCTGTTAATTCTTTAATGTGAACGAATGTCATTGCATGTACATATAAATTAGCAACATGCGACATGGACGAGCACAATCATTTACCGTATTTAACAACCGAATAGAGACAGATTTTTCGTAGTTTTTTGAAAAATAATTCGTATATGTTAGATATTTTTTGTGACATCTTATTGTTTTAAAGCCTAACATTGAACAACTTGCATAATTAGGTCTTAAAGAGATGTGCCCTGCCGGTAATTTGCTACACACCCCAGCACATTAATTAGGAGAAATACGACATATATATACATACACACTCTCACACACACACACATATATATATATATATATATATATATATATATATACATATATATATATATATATACACACACACACACACACAGGCATATCATACATGTAATCTGACCTAAAGATTAGAAACCACTTCTTGTCTTAAAGTCTGTTGCTGGAGATTCTCAGCCATAGAGTTCATGGTAATCCTAAAAAAGCTTGTATAGAGGGCAAGTTGGCTTTTTTTCTGAGTCTCCAAGAAAAGAAGTGTTTTTTAGTCCTTTTTTTAGGAATGCCTTGCTCTTACGCTGAGTCATCTCTCCAACCTACTGAGGTGGTTTGTACCATTTTTTTTAACTGCAGCAGGAAACAAATGTGAAATGCCTCTTACAGGGACGAGAGCCAAAAGAATACACTTGTACCCCCTTTAAAAGCCACTACATCTTCAAAGGTTTAGAGGAAATATCCTAAAATGGAACAGACTTGAAAAGATATTTGCATATTAATAACATTAATCAAAAACATTTTTCAGTCTTTAGTCAATCCATTGCACCCTGCAATCATTTAAGGCTACGAAATGTTTGAATCTATTTGCAAAGGCAAGCTAGGACAGTCAAGTTGTTCAAATGAAATCACTAATAATAATATAGTTTAGATAATTAAACTTGTCAATGCCAAACGTTAGCTCTTTCTGGGATATTTCTAAAGTCTAGAAAAGAAAAGGGACTGGACAAACTTTACAATAATCAGTGTGACTATCTTATTCCAACACCACACAGGCTTTAGTGGGCGCTGTATTAGACATCTGATCATAAACTCACAAGGGGTGGATTTAAACCCACGTGATCATGCATCAAGGTGTATTCTTATTCCTGATTCTAAAAGTAAAAGTAATTAATATAACAGCATGGGTTACAGGTATCTGCCATGGCCTGATATCAGTCCCTCTTCACATTAATTTGTTTTTCACTGTTTGAGAAAATGTTTGTGTGTTGAGAGAACATGCTAAAAGTGTTAACTCCTGGAATCAATCAACAGATGGGAGGTTATGGCCTCATGTGTAGCTCAAATACACTTTACAGTGTTTCTCCTGAGTCTTTTCTGTGATGAAAGTTAGGACACAAGCTGGGTTATTTCTTTTAAAGGCTTATTCACACCTACTTTGTGATCTACTCTGTTACAGGGACTTGAGTAGATGTAAGAGTAGGAGTGAATAAGACTTTAAAAGTATTCCTTTGATGTAAGTTGCTTCAGATAAAAGTGTCTGCTAAATGTAATGTAATTCAACATAATTTAGGACCAATGCTGAGACAGAACTTTTAAGTAACTTAAAGTTTGCTCAGAGCTAAGACAGTTTTTTTGTTAATACTCATATTAAGCCTCGGTCACATGACCCACACCAGTGGCTGCGAACACTTTATGAATGATTCTTGGATCATTTCCTACATCCTCATTAAGGCAGCTCTATAAGGATCCAGCATTCATACTCCGTTGCTAAGTTCGTGTCCAGGTCGATGGTCAAGTCCAAGATTTTCAACTAACTCGCCATGAAAAGCTGTTTCAAAGAGCCGACGGACAAATACCTCAGGAACAACCTAAGAGAACAACAAACTATGTAAGTATGGCGCAAGAACACCTGAAGTTGTTCTAGGAGGGCCCTTACAGCGTTCCCATCAGCGGCTTTCGAATGGAGATGTGTAAGGTGGAAGTGTGTCATATGTGCACCGCTTGGTTGCAGCCGAACTAAAGCAGCAGCTATAACCACCAGATCTTCTTCTTCTTCTTCCTGCAGCTGTAGAAGGTGCAGCTGTGGTCTTCCCACCATGGTTGGCATCTAGAAAATTACAAATGTTTCCACGAATATTCCAGCTTATGAAATGATCAGGACACAGATGTTTGGAGATACTGGACAGATGTAACTTACATAACCCAATAAAATGTGCTGACAGTCGTAGGATCTTCTGATCAACAAGTTCAGATTGCTGTGAGTTCCACATAGGGGTCCCAAACGGCCACCTTCCAACAACAATTTTCACGAGTTGACCATAAGTATATGTTGGTAGGTTCTGAGCCACCTTTATGGAGATCGTATAAACTCTACAGCCAACATGTGGCAGGAAATCACCTCATTTTCTCAAGAATGTGTCAGGTTGTTCTTGTGAATTGAACACCAGCTGTACCGAGTTCCTACAAAGGCTGCAGGAAATTATGTCCTCGTCCACAAATGCCCACAAACTCCAGACTTTATACGACCTGGGAGATTTGAACGAACCTTTGTGACCGAGGCCTTACTTAAGTTGTATATTTCTAACTCAACGATGCAACAAAAAGATCCATTTTCTGGATTTAGACTTTATGCCTATCGATGTCTTTTTATGCCACGGGCAGAAACATTGCACTGGCTCTTTTGTAAAAGTTAACTTTATTTCTATAAAAAAAATAAAGTAAAAAAAGGATTTCCTGGGAGGATTCCATTCCCGATGACAGTCGATATTACAGTCCCCATTGTTTTTGGAGTCTTTAACCGAGTTGTTTTATTTTGATGATGACCCAAAACCTCTCTGGATCTGTTAGCTTGCGTGTTCTGGTGTCTAGCTCTGGTGTTTCTGGTGAGCTCCCTCAGCCAATCAGATGCATTCCTGCAAATATCTTAAGTTGTTCTCCTGAGTCGCTCTGTGAAATTCAATACAAAATGCAAATCTTGGATGAAGAGACATTTCAAAGGAGCAAAGAGGAGAAATATTTGAGATTGTTTAATTTCAACATTTCAAGGCAATGGTGTTTTAAACTGAAATACAAAACCATTATAAATAGAGCTTTGTACTATTTCTGCAGGAAGAATGACAAGTAAAATGAGCTATACTGGGCATGTGTGTGTGCATGTGTTTCTGTGTGTGTGTGTGTGTGTGAGAGAGAGAGGGCGACATAATAATAGCATGCAACATGTCTTGCTGTGTTATTAATATGCTGTCTCATGAGACCAGGCTGTTCCATCAAAGAAGCGTCTAATACGCAGTTCTCAATTACCCTTTAAAATTGGATCTTCCTACATTTTCCTCGCTGCAGTTTCTGTGGTAACCACCGCCATTAAAACAAGTTTTGGCGTGTTAGCCTTGGTGACTCATTTTCTAAATGCTACATTTATTCTGCCTGAAAGCAGCTTTATGCTCTTGAGCAGTGTCACAGTTTTTATTTATTTATTTATTTGTTTTACAAATATCAACTGTGCTCGACTCCAGCTCTCCTGTGACCCTGAGCAGCGCTGAAGTGGGGACAGAAAATGAATGAAACGCTGAATAAAAAAAGTACAGATAAGAGCATTTGTCCTGGAGTTGATCAGCAACTAGGGACTAAAATTCGTTATGTTGACATATTTTTATTTTTACTCTGTTTTAATGTGTTTTAGTGTAAATTTTTATTGCATTTATGTATTCATCTTGTATTTGGTTTTAATACAAGATGGATGCATCTTGTATTAAAACTTAACAACCAAGTGAAGCATTTTGGCTGTTAAGTTGTTCAAATGTGTTAAATAAATAAAAGTTGATTTCAGTCTGGCAGCAGAAACAATTTAACATAAGTTGCTGATGCACATTAGTAAAACAGAGTTCAACTGGAGAACTGGATTTGACCTAAGAACATACGTGAGACATGTCAAGATGAACTCATCAGAACGAGCAGCTGATTTTATAGTTGAAGACACAATTGCAATGATATGCAGACTCTTGGTACAAATAAAATGTAACATAAAACTGTCCATCGTCCAGTTTTGGTTTTCAAAATTCAGTTGACTCTCCTCTTCTTCTCTTTCCTTTCTTCAGATCAATCCACAGTTAGTGATTAGAAGGATCTCGTCAGCATATTTGGGCTCCACCGTTCTTGTAGTTTGCTATGCTGCTCTGCCTCCTTTAATCTCTCCTGTAGATGTTTGCAGGCCAGAGCTTCCAGAGCTTCCAGAGCTGCATCTGGACCTGCACTTCCACCCTCTGACCACTTCAACGTCTGCCATAGTTGTTTCTGCAGAACATCAACTAACCATGTATCACTCACATCTACACAGAACCCTTAGGTCTCCAGGTAACGGATAATAAATACTAACATGTCTTGCCTCTCCCCTCTCTGTTCTTCACCCTCTCTTTCCTATCTCTCTTTTCTACCCGGCTGGTCTTCAGCAGGTCGCCCCCCCCTTATGATCCAGGTCCTGATCAAGGTTTCTTCCCTCTTAAAGGGGAGTTTGTTTTTTTGGACACTGTTTATGTAATAATTGATCCGGAGTCATGTTCTGGGTCTCTAGACAGTGTTTAGAGACCATTTGCATTGGAATAGAATCTATATAAATAACATTGAAAATTGAAATTGAGATAAGTATAGTTTTGTTGGTGCAGAAAGTCAAAACTAGATTTTCATGTCAGCGTAAGGGTCGGTACATCATTGTGATGTACTGTAACATCACAATGATGACAAACGGACTGGACTTGCATTGCACTATTCTGATCTTATTGACTAATCAAATCACTACTCATGTATTTTTTAATCAACACAGGATTGTAATGATTAAAGCACAAACAACAAACAAATAAATAAAGACATGATCAATCTCATTTTAATACATTTTAAAGATCAAAATGCTGGCTTCAAAATCAGAAACTGAATTTGATCAAAACCTGAAGAAACCAGGTTATGAATCATGCCAGACACACAACACCATTTTGGGATATTTGCTTCTGTGTGTTTATTGTTTCATAGAAAGATTGGAGTTATTTACTACACTGGCCATTTTTAAAGTCAGTGAGAATTCGTGTCTGGGACATTTTCTCTACATCAACACATGAACATGTTAAGATGGGTCTAATTCTTGGTTTTCCTCAATTTTCCAGCTCAGTTCCTGCAGAAACTCAGTTTCAGTCCTAGTGGGCTGGAGAGTGGAAATGCATTACTCAAGTCACATGTTGTATTGAATTAGAAACATCGAAAACTTGTAACAGACCAAAGAATGTCATTAAAGAGAAAACATGCACTTTTTGACTCATGCTACAAAATGCTTCGTTCCGAACTAAATGCATCTCATGCTGACTACCGTCCACAGGCAGTGTGCCAAAATGAGAAATTTCTCACAACTTTTCAAATCAGACGTAGCAGGCAAAAAGTTTCAGTATAAATTTTAAACTTGTTTATCTTTTAAGGTGTTATTGTATAAGCTAAAAAGAAAATAACACGTCTTTCTATAGGTGACAGAAGAAAAGTGGACTTAAGAAATATTTGAGACCAAAACTATTCAAATGAGTCAAGTCACATTTGAGTAAAACGCCAGCTAAGACGATTCAGTTTAAAATTGGTTTTTAATTGCTCTATGAATACTGAATAACTATTACAAAGGCCTCACAAAAGGAAGGAATCACTCACAGAGACCCAGTTCCAGGCCTCGGAGTAAAACCATCATCATGAAGGCCAAATTTGTCACTTTAATCTGCTGTGTAATAATTTAAAAGTCCTTTTACGAGAGAGAGAGAGAGAGAGAGAGAGCATATTTGTCATTTCAATTGAAACCATGTGACTATGTGAAGGGTAGGACCAATATGCAGATGGAGTGAAGCTTTATGTTGTGATGTTTGGAGAAAGCAGGAGAATAGTGGAGTACGGGGATCAGAAACATTCACCGTTAACCGTCCAACAATCTTCACATTTTTCTTCCCTTGTGTGCAGAACGTGTGCAGCAGTTTCTGCACTTTATCATCTTTAGTTGGTATTGGATGTAAACTATATTAGTTTATAATTACATATCTGCTTAACCGGCCATTTCCCCCAGCCTGCATAGTCCTACAGAAGTGTTTTAGGAGTCTGTTTTAGCAGTCTTTGAACAAGCTTTCAGCAGCTTTCACAGCGTCGAAGAACACAGCAAACAGGAACCAATGCTGAAACTACTCTGGACCTACATTAATCCAACTCAATCTCTTCAAAAAAAAAAAAAAAAAGGATTAATCCCTGAGAGGGAAATAATTGTTCAAGTAGACTAAAGAGTAGATCCTGTTTACGTCAGCATATTCGCACTTACTTTAAATAAGATAATTAAATATGTTCTTTAGAACTGCTGCAACAAAGTCCGAGTTTCAGAGAGGTACATAAGAGAGCAGTTAAGGCAGATTTCCTAAACTGGAGAACTGGATGGTGGTGATAGTTCCTTAAGATACCATTTCCTTTAAAGCAAGACTGCAACTTTTGAGATTCAAGAAACAGTTTAAAAACGTATTCAGTCTAAATATTGTTTGAAACGTTCTCCTAAAACCTCCTGATTTTCTGAAAAACTCTACAGAGTTGTCACAAAGGAAAGGAAAAGCCATTATATCTTTTATTAATTTACTGTCTGAGGAAACATTAAAAATGAAATAAAAGCATAGAAAGATACTAAACATCCTTAATAGTTTATTTAAATTCAATGAGCACGCCACTGCAGCAGGCAAGCTACAGGTTTGATATCATTTATAATCATTAACTTGGACTGAATGACTGAATTCTGACAGAATATAAGTATGTATGGTGTTATGGTCTTGAACTGGTGGCTAACCCTAAACCCTCTCCCCCTGCCAGGGGGCGGGGCGATCTCCGGGAGCACTGGGCCCGGTCCACCTGCAGGTTGTAGACAGTAGTCACTCCACACAGCTCCAGTGTGGGATTATTGCTCTTCTTGCCCACTGCCACACCAGTATTCTCAGAGATCTCCCGCTCCTCATCTTACGATTCCACTCCTGCTGATGGTCTCTCCAGTGAGTTTTATTTGGAATCATTATTGTTGTGACTCCATGTTGATGGTGATTTTTCGTTAAGCCTCGTTTTAGTTTCAGGAAGAAGCTGTTTTTGTTTTCTTGGGGATTACCCTTTTGAAAGACTTTGGGAATAAACCTTTTTGTGAACAACACTCTGTACCTGGGCTCTGGACTCTGACCAGCCGTAACAGGAAAGAAATGCATGTTTCCTTGGAGCAAACCAATTTATAACTAAATGTGCTTTTACACCTGTATGCTGGTCCAGACATTTGTTTCAGGTTCAAAATAAAGATTGTAGAAAGCATGGCAACATTCCTTTTGCTCTCAAACTTTTTTTCTGCTTGTATAAATAAATATATAAAATGATTAATCTGACTATGAACATGTAGTTTTAAAGACAGACCTCTCTGCTACTAGGATAGGCCCCCACAGTTTAACCAAGTTTTTTTTTAACCTTGGTATGCCTTTTAACTCGGGTTTTAAAAAAATCTGTTCGACCAACTCATCTCATCTGCACAACGTGGTCCAGATGAAGCACGCCACATCTCAGACCGATGCAGATATTTTGATTTTGATATTTTGAAGCTTGACAATTGTAATTCCTTATAAATAGATGTGCAGGCAGCTCTCTGAAAAGCCTCAGAGTAATCCAAGAGGCTGCAGTGAGAATGTAGTGTTTAGCAGTTCCAGGCTTTGTTTTTTAGTTCTTTTGCTTATTTCAAGGTTGCTTTTACTGTACCATTACCTTTTAGTTTTACTTTTTGGATCATCAGTTTGATCTGCTGTTAACTTTTGTTGCAGTTCTGTTTTGTTTCAGTCGCTGGTTCGGTTTAGAGAAACATAAAAGTTTGAGCTCAAAGAGCTTTTCAGATTTATATGTTTGCAAAGATATTTTCACATTTCAATTTTCATGCCCAGTTTTGGTTTTCCCTAACACTACACGAAACAAGACATTCTCACTTCAGAACGTTTACCTTTGTGGACCAACAAAAACACGGTGTCACCATAGCTGCCACAACTGGCTAAGAAGGACTGGGCTGTGAAAGGGATTACAAGGATTTTTTAAAAATTATATTTAGTGATAAAAGCAGCAAAGTGATTGTTTTTTCTTTGGGCTTTCCCAGTTTGTCCCTGTCAGCCATAAGTACTGTTACTTACTTAAACTCAAAGTCAAACTCTGTTTGTTTCAGAACGATCAATAAAAACCCAAACTCCAAAGCATCCACTCATGCTGTAGGAATGCAGGAGATGACAGATGTCACATGTAAATTCTTTGGTAGTACGTTCGGTTCTGAAACCAACCAAACACGATGCAGATATCACACAAGGAGTTGGTGGGCAAACTGCAGAGCACGAGCAACACGGCGATGAGGATGTCACCAAATGTGAAAAGCAGCAAACACTTTACATTATGCTTTTCACATTTTTATCTTCTGCTCTCTTGAAATGTTGCTCATACTAAACTCGCTTGCAGAACTCCATATACTCCTGTACAAAGAGTTATCATAGTAAAGCAAAGCACCGCTGGATGATGATTGACAGGTCAGATTAACGTGACTGGCAGTGGCTACAAACATGCCCAGCAGCATGCCGTCAGACGCCTACGCTTGGGCAGCCATTTGCCCTGCTCTCCTACTCAGTGTCAGGTCTGCTACTGTTTACCCGTCAGACTTTATTTACTCAGCAAGGTTTCGCCATCTGCTTGCAGCAGATCAGCTGCATTTTCTGGACAATCTACAACCACAAAGGCTGCACAAAAAAACTCCACCGAGCTTTCTGATGAGCCACCTGTAGCTCTGCTTAGAAAGTGTCAAAAAAAAAAGCAAACAGGAAAGCACAATCACCATGTACCATCTCTGATAGCAATAAGAAAAGTATTCAAATAAATATTTACACATGGATCAGCTGTGTTAGTGACACTCCAGCACCCTTTTTTTTTTTGCATCACTGCCACAAAACTAACAAGCTATCTCACACGGGGTTACTGAGCAATAAGAGTTCATGGTTGAGCAGGTTTCTGAAAATGTTTTCACGGACCAGCCGCATCTCAATGAAAACAGGCTGTGGCGATGAGTGATGATGTTGCCATGACAACAGGCAGGCTGAGCGTGCAGCCTGGCTTTAGTATCTTCAGGCATGCAGCAGGCAGCACCCAGACAGTTTGGGTTTTTAACCTCTTAAGTGGCATAAAGCAAGCTGCAGTCTCGGATGGAAGGATGGGGGTGGGGGGGTGAGGCTGACGTGTGCGTGCATGTTGGGGGGGGGGGGGGAATTAAAACGCCAGGCATCAGTTACATCTCTAGTACAGAATGCAAACATGAGAAATGGAAAAGGTGAGTGTTATTTCTTCTTCTTTTTTTTTTTTACCATCCCAATCCAGCAATGGCCAACTACAGAGACATGAGAAGGACAAACAAACAAATTAAGACACAGAAAACATACATATCGACACACAAACAGAAAACAACCGGACATGTTCCTTCTCATAACCACTGCCCATCTGAAAGTCTCACTTTAACATCGACCGGCGAACGCGACAGCCATCCTTCAAATTAACAAGGCAGCGCTGAGAGTGTGAGGAGAGAAGAGAATGAGTACAACAATAGAAACAGCGTGGGGAGCCCAGAGAAATATGCCTGATACCGCTGACTGTTGGCACATGAACACTGCGGACATGTTGGTAAAAAGAACAGATCAGACTTTGGGGATGTCGGCTTATCTGGGGAGAAGAACATATGAAAGAGTACAGGCGGCTCGGCAAACTCTGAGGCGTGTGCTCTGATACCACTTGTCATGCTGTTCGTGACGCCATTGTCGGGGCTCCTGTCAAACGAGTTGTGCTATAATTATTTGAAACAAATGAGGCAGTGATTTAGAGGAGGACTGGATTGCTTTCATGTTAGTTTCATGTTTCATGTGGTTTGTGATCCTCCCTCTCACAATTTCCCATCAAAGCAGCAGCTCCTCTTGTTTGTTTGTTTTTGTTTTTTCTTGTTGCCCCCTCAGTTTGTAAACGTATGTGATATACTTTCACTAAATGCATCATAATTACAGTATAAATTGGACTTGAAACACAACACACACAAAAAAAGACCCGGATCATTTTTGGAACTGCACACTGTTGTACTAGTACATACTGACTTTGGCAAGATCCAGTATGCAGTATGCAAAAAAGCATGTTAACAGTTTGCTACTTTAAAAAAAGTTCCAGTTTGCAGCTGACCAATGTACTTTGCATACTATATCCTGTAATGCAAGACACTACAGCAGCAGAGTTTCAGTGTGTGCTGTAATATAGTTGTATTTACAGTCACATACTAAGCATTAAGAGTAGTCGCCAGACCAGTATGCAGTACACAGAACGTAATAGGAGGTTTCCCATACAGCTCTGGTCTGCCTTGTTTTGAGTTCTTCTTCTAGGCATGAAAGGTGCATTTTTCTTCTTCTTCTTTCTGGTGGGTTAAAAAAACACTCTATTTTTATTTTGCTGACAGAAATGACATATGAGTGTATCTGAACATAGAATGGACAACTGACGCTGCATCATCATTGGTCACTCAAAGTGCATGTCATCAAAGTGCATCAAAGTGCCAACTGCGCTTAATACCAGGTGTAAAAAGACATACTTTGTCCACCTGACATTGTGATATCCAGAATGCGTGTTAATCCCAGGTTTGAACTGAATGTCTGATACTCATAACTCATTCATCTTTTTATGTTCAATATTATTTCTACAGGGGACATTTTACTGTTAAAAGTGCCCCTCTGTGGTGTTCAATGAAAGGGTGAAGTCTTTCCACTCATGACAAGTCTCCATTACCCCCCACCCCATAACACCTTTCTTTCTTTCTGTCTTTCTTTCAGGCATGCACACACTTTGCATTAAATCTCTTTACCTCGTACACAAACACAAATCAATTATCTTGTGAGTATTAGGGAATGTCATTCTCCACTGACAGATGTACGGTATGCTGTAAACAAGCATTCAGCTGCATCAACGCTCTCCTGCCAGTAAAGCGTTATTGAGAGCAGCTCAATATTTACCTCCGTTAGGCTACATTTCTGCTAGTTCTTTTGTCAGAAGAATAATTGCCAAGAAACACTTCCAGGAAACAACTAATGAGGTCTGCTGGGCGAGAACAAGGAGTCGCAGAGTGATGGAACTTTGATTTTAATCATTTACAGTTTATATTTGGTAACAGAAGTATGTTTGTTGAGGTAACGATGCTGCGTGTGGCGGAGGTGTAATATAAGATCGACACAAACTAGCTTTCATCTTCACGTCAAATTTGTTCTGTCCTGCCAAACTACTGTCCTTTCATTACTACATGGGAGAAATCAGAAGCTAGCATTAGACAACACAGGGAAGAGTTCAATATTGGCTCCTGTCAGTCACAAAAATTCTGAGACGGAGTTGGGAGAGAATGAAGCATTGAGGAGATGTTTAGATGTTTCACTACAGGCTACAACAGCTTTTCAGACTGAATCATTTATAAATAAGATGCCTTCGTTACAGACACATGTCCACTCGTCTGTCTCCTTCTGTTAGCTTGTGGCGGGTTATGTAAGCCAACAGCACTGTTGTCTTTGTTCAAACATCAACCTCATCGTTCTTTTCATGCAGCCACCTGTAGACAGTGAAGAGGAGGAATGATGTAATCATAGTACATGAAACCAAAGCTGATTCTGCCGCTCTATTTTTAGCTATCGGAGAGATGAGGGAAGGTTTTTTATTTGTTCAAATTATTGGTGCCAAAAATGTTGGACTGAAAGGGTAGAAACTGCCTTCTACTTACACGCTGTAGTCGACATTAAAGCGAATGGATTATGGATAAGATCAGCTCTAACTCCAGTGAAGCATTGTGACAGCTACGCCATTATAAGTGCATGAAAAACTTCATGGTAGCAGGTTTTATTAATCAGAAATCGGCAATGATACTGTATAAAATAAGAATAAAAAAGCTCCATGACTGACTGTGAAGCAAAATTCTGAAAACTATAAGATAAACAGCTGTGTAGCACTTTAATTATCCGTAAAACTGAAATAGATAGGTAAATTAAAGATTAATTATAATTTAAAGTCATATTTAATTAAGACATGGTATACATCTGCGTCTAGAAATATCTGCCTCACTTAAAGGCAGAGGCATATCTTTCAGCATTATTATTGCAAAACAACCCAAATGAGTGTCCGCTTACAGGTTGCTACGGGCAACAGAAGATACAATGTGGAGCAGGACATCTCATTTAAAAGTATAATAAATGTACAATTGATTGAGATTTTTCATTCTAAAAACAATCAAAAATAAGAGAACTGGCAACTTCATAAATAAGAGCCAAATTAAAAAAAAATGTATTGCCTGCTAGAAATCTGATCTAAAAATGATATTCTAAACACTATTTTATGACTCTTCAAAATGCAAATTCATAATTCAAAACCACACGACTCCAGCGAGCTTCTGCAGCATTGTCTGCAGGGAGTGGAAGATTTAGGCAATATAACCTGCAGCCAAACCCCATTCAGTGATGTCACAGCAGATGCTTGGCCTCCGACAGCAGAGATTAGACAACAGGAGGTTCTGCACAGTTCAGGTGCGCACGATGAAAAGCCCAGACATCACTCACACCTGCTCAGCTGTGACACGCTGCTGTGACATTGCAAAGGCTTTCCTCTCGTCTAATTGCCTTTGTTTCATTTTACACTGGATAAGATCTTTGCTGTAGGTCATTTATATTGGTGACACATCAGTGTGACAATAAGAAAACGATTTGCTGCCCACTACCCAGAATTCATCTGCAGTCTAAGACAAGCCTGGCTGAACCGCTGTCTTTCCCTTGATCTGAGTGCATGGAGGCACCTGTGGCAGCTGTGCAGAATTTCAGGTGCCAAATGACTCGCTAAGGAACTAATTCCAAAGATTTCTCTTATTTAGCTGATAGTACTGCAGTATATCAGGATCTTTTGTGTCTGTATTATCTCCTAGCAGCTTAAATCTGCTATTACATCTTAAAGGGTACAGGAAAAACAATCAAATTGAGCTGTTGAATTCACATGTGCATCTTTTCCTGAACTACAGTCCAATTATCCTAAAAGTTAAAAAAGAAATAAAGGTGAAAAGAAAAGGGTGTCACTTAAGGCCTTCAAGTTCACACTGATTCCCGTGCTGTGGAAAGGCTGAAAGCCCCAAACATTTCTGGTAATATTCTAAAAGTGAACATCCTTGAGATGGGTGGTATGAAATCAGACAAAATCTGAAGAAGCTATAATCAGATAAGTAATCACTGGCAGCCCTAAAGTAAGACTGTAATAAGACATATATATGTTTATAGATATGCTTCTGTTAATGTCTGCTCTTGGTGTTAAACTTTGCTTATTGTGGTTTTAAAAAAAAAGAAAACTGGAAGAAATTTACTCATACTGAAGGGAGGTGACTGAGCTCCAAAAAAAAAAAAAAAAAGAAAAGAAAATAATTGGTGAAAGAACAACGCAAACGACCACAGGTTGGACCGAAACTTAAAGCAAACTTCTGCCAGCGGATCCAGCGCGAGCCGCCGCGTGTCCGTGACCGAAGCGGGCAGACGCGCCCCGGACGCAGCGGTGCGCTCTTACCCGGGCCGCCCTGGACGAGTAGGGATCCTCGAAGAGGTTCCAGATGACCGGCTGCCACTTCCTCCACAGGCTGACATTCCCGTCGGCAGCCACGTCCTCGATGCCGAGCCTCCTCCCCACGTCGTCGTCCTCGTCCCCGTTGTCCACGTTGAGCTCGAACACGTCCAGAGCCTCCTCCGCGTCCCGGTGCTGCCGGTATGTCATCCAGCAGCAGGGCTCCACGTCCGTCTCGTCGATGCCCCAGAAGGACAGCTCCTCCTCGAACAGCGGTCCGCACACATCCGCCGGGCAGTGGAGCTTCCCGGTCCGGTAGTAGTTGAGCACGTAGGCGAAGACGCCCGGGTGGCGGTCGAAGAAGTACTCGTTGGTCCGCGCGTTGTACTCGATGAAGCCGGGGACTTGTTGCAGCTGTTCCAGCACCGAGTCGATGTCCGAGTCGGAGGCGAGCAGGGCCAGTCGCGTCCCCGGCAGCGTCTTCAGGGTGCTCTTGTAGGTTTCGTGTCTGGTGCCGCCGACGTTGAGGATTATCCTCTCGTTGTCATCAAACTTGCCCATCGCTCCGTATCAGACATGACTCGATGGAGAGGGGGAGAAGTTGGCCACTGCACTTCGGAGGTAAGGGCGAGCCCGACGCGCGCACACCCACCGCCCTGGTCGGAGGAGCTCTGCGATTTTGGCGATGGTGCGCAACATCTCTCCTTCCCCTCACCCGTCGCTGTCGCGCCTCTCCCTGTGGCCGTGGAGGATGCTCATCGCCTGCTCAGGGAGATTTCTGAGAGATGGAGGTAGTCGGCTTGTATCCCGAAATCCCCTCCGACCGTGGCGGCATCAGGGGAGTGATTTCAACCGGTGGCTCCAACCAGACGGTGCTGCCGCCGCTCCAGCCCGCTCCAACACGCACAGCCGCTCGTGAGCGCCGGACTCGATCCTTAAAAGTATGTGACGCAACACCAAAGAGTCATCTCTAAAAGTAGCTGCACGCCAGCATCACTGCTTCGGCAGAGCATCCTGCCTCTTTTCACCTTTACATTCCTCTGTCACTGCCTCGTTCCTGTGGAAAATCGGTCCTCTTGGAGAAAATGAAGGGCGCTCCCTCTTCCACGCAGGTTGATGAGGAAATTTCCACCCTGACCGAGTGATTTCTCTCCCCTTTTCTACCAGATGAGTTTAAAGGCTTACATTTGTGAAGCTTTGAACATCTATCAGCCAGATACTCAGTGTATTGTGGACATTTTTAAGTAGCTGTTATGATTATTATTTGAGTAATATGTGTGTAATATTCAAGATACTTGTTATATATTTAATCAACTCTATCAGCCCTGTTGGAGGAGAGAACAGCACTGCCTTGCCTTATGATCATTAAATCTTTGTAGCTTTCCAAACACCCACCAGTACAAAGCTTTATTTGTTGACTCCTTAACTACCTTTTGATCGCAATGAGCAGATGTAACCACATTTAAAAAAAAAAAAAAAAAAAAGTATTATTAGTAGTAGTATTCACAATTACAGTAAACCCTGCCAGTTTGGCCCCCTCTCGGTCTGTATTAAACACTGCTGAGTACTTCATCTAGAGGATAGCCTTAAAAATGTGTTTCTGACTCCAGCTGTGTCAGGGTCAAGTGCACCAGTGAGAGTGTAAGAGTGTACTCACTTGCTTCCTCATAATCAGAATCTGTACTTGGTCCCTCTTCATTAAAACCCCGTCATATGGCCGAAACAGGCACGATACAACTTCATAAAGACGCACAAAAGACATGTAATGTTTACTTTCAGAAGTGGAAACATTTATTAGCACTTAGGGACATTGTGGAATTATGCAGCTCATTTATGGTCTTTTGGTCTCTTACCTTCTTACCTGGTAAGATTGGCTCCTTGTAAGAGCCAAAGAGAGTCATCAGAGGATTTCCTTGTGTGTTATTTTAGTTGGTTATTTGTGTACAGAGTGCAGGGCGAGCAGTGGTCTTGGGTACCCTTCCATGGCTGTCTCGGTAAGTTGCCAGCATGCTGGTTGCTTAACCAGGTCAGCAGGCCTTGTGTTTAAAACACCTACCAACTCTTGTGTGTGAAAACTAGGCTTACGTTTTTGTGGTTGACGAGTACTGAGGAGTTTGTTCGGAACCCAGAGGAGGAGGAATTATCTGGTTTCAATAAGAAGCAGTTGTTGGAAAGAGATTTTCAATATGATTGCTCTAAACAGCCCAAAAAGATTCCTATTTTGTCTGCTCCGGAAACCCTCTTTTTCAGAGGGTTTTACGAGTGTTTTGATGTTTGAGCAACAGGAGGAACTGTTAGGAACCAGCAGGGTTTGGAGTGCGAGGAACCTGGTAAACAGCATGAATTTGAGGCAGAGAAGTTGAGACTGAATGTAGGACTTTGTGAAGCTGAATTGAAACAACAGGAAGGAAAAGGGAGTTTGGAACACTCACTGGTTTGATTTGTTTAAGGATGGTAAACTTCATGATTCTCAGGGCAAGCCGTCTCAGTCTAGTCAACTTTTTGATGCCTCGGCCTGTATGAAACTTGTGCCCAAATTTTCCAAAAGTTGATCCAGACCCATTTTGTTTGTTTTTTTTTTTTGTTTTTTTTTTTTGCTAAAAGGGACTGGCTGGATTCAGAGAAAACACTGTTTTTGCTGTGTGTCCTGATGGGAAAAGCTCAGGAAGTATCTTCTGTTTTGACTTATGGATTGGCTTATAAATTGGTCCCAGACGTTTACCGTCGCTAACTCAGAGAGTCAGGCTCATGCTGAGTTTGTTTGTGAGTTGGCAGCTCGTTTTAGTCCATGCCAGACTGCCTCTGGAGTTGAGACATTACCACAGATGTGGGAGCTTCATCTTTTGGAACAGTTCAAGTCTACTCTTCCCAATCGTGTAATCACTTACCTGAATGAGTACAACGTTAAAAGCTCTTCTGATGCAGCAGTTCTGACAGATGAAATTGTTCTTCCGCTTAAGGAAAACGATAACTGGCGACTTGCAAGTTCTTCTGGTAATTTCTGCTGAATTTCTTCTCAGCAGAGAAGCTGGAGACGGCTGTTTGAGGATATTTTTTGGATGAGGGTTTGTTAATCTGGAAGTGGGTTCCTCCGGGTGTAGTTCCACTGAAACGTAGAAATGAGATTCTACCAGCTCATGATACATCGGCGGGACCTCTTGCTGTGCCAAAAACATGATTACATTTTACGCCCTTTCTTCTGGACTGACTTAAAAAGTCAGTTTCCGACTACATTAGAACTTGTCATGTTTGTCAGTTAACTGGCGAGCCTCATCACATCATTAAACCTGCTCCTTTATGGCCTGTTCCCATTCCTGGTCAGCCATTGGAGCATGTTCTTATTGACCGTGGGCCCTTTGCCTAGATTACAGCAGCCAACATGTGTTTGTTAACTGGGATGTCCTGGACCACCCCCCAGAGGCGTATCCTCTGTAGAACCTCACCACTAGGTTGGTGGTTAAAGCATGGACCCAATTTATTTCCATTTTTGGTATTCCAGAGGTTATCCAGAGTGATCAGAGGATGAACTTTACATCAAGAATGTTTGCAGACATCTTGACTTAGCTTCATGTAAAACAAGCCCAGTCGACGGCTTATCAGTGAGATTATTTGAGGTGGGAAAACAGGCGAGAGTAAACCTTGAGAAGCCCGGGTGACAGAGCGTTAGCCTTAGTCCCTATGGTCAGTTCTCTCCTTCTGCTCCTTCTCTGGGCAGCTTGCTCTGCACCACATGGTCTCCACCGGTTGTTGTTGGCTGCTGTTTTTTGTGCAGTTTGAAGTATTCTGGCTGTTCAAATAAACTTTTTTGCGTTTCTGAGTGGACTCTCCTCCTTGTTGCTAGGAGAACTGGGGTTGTCTGGCAGGAGAAAAAAGTGGCTTAGTTTCCTGCTTTTCTTCATACACTGGCACCATGTAGGGACTCAGAATCAACAAAATAATTAAGGTGGACATAATCATATATCTGCCAGAAACTGTGGTTCTAAAACATCTATGAGAAAAGGCTGTCCTGCGTTCTGTATTATTAGATGGAAGGACAGTCGACCAAAACTTGAGGGAATCCTTTTATGACATTAGAATGCTTAACTATTTGTTAGGATTTTGTGTGATCAGTTTTGAAATATTGTGAGGCAGTTCCACTCTTTTTCCATTTATTTCTATAACTCTGTGGAACTTTGTGCTTCTGCTTCTTCTCTCAACTCTATGTCTTGATCAAGCTCCTCCTTATTTTTGTTAGCTCTGATTTGTAGTTACCTGAAGACACAAAATAGTCCCTGTCTTTTAGAGAGGACTCAAACCTGGTAAGTGTTGTGTCAGAAAGTCCCAGCCAGTTCTCCAGCCGCTCTATCAAGATGTTATGATCGATGGGATGTTCCAATTATCCAACAAAAAGGGTGGAATGGCCTCTCTGGGTTGGGCATCAGGTGCTGCTTCAAGTGTAGGGGTTAGAGTATCTTGGGGTCTTTTTCATAGGTAAGGGAATGATATGGGAGATTGACTTACAGATCGGAGCAGCATCAGTGGAAATACAGACCCTGTATCGATCTGTTGTGGTGAAGTGGGAGTTGAGGCAAAAGACAAGGTTTTATGTAGACTGCTTGATCTATGTTCCTACCCATAATCTATGTCCATCTATGGTCACCAAGTGTGGACAGTGACCTAGAAAGTGAGTTTGCGGATACAAGCAACTATAATGAGTTTCCTTCCACAAGGGGGGCTAGGTTCCCCTGTAGAGATGGACAGTCACCTGGGATGGAGGTGGAGAAGAGTCGCTGCTCCTCCGCATTGACAGGAGCCAACTGAGCTGGTATGGGCGTCTGGTGAGGATATCCCCTGGATCCTCCTTCAGGAGGTGTTTCAGGCATGTGCAACTGTGAGGAGGCCCCGTGGCAGACCCAGGGCATGCTGGAGAGAACACCTCAGTAGAGCTGGAGGTTTTAGCTCGGGAGAGAAAAGTCTGGACCTCTCTGCTGAGATTGCTGCCCTTTCGATCTGAATTTGGATGTGAGGAAGTTAATGGATGGATGGTTTACATTTGGAGAACACCAAATTCTTTCTTATCATCCAAAAATCCTGTATGGTAATCTAATAGACTTAATATATAATGAATTATCTATTCTAGAAGGTAAAAATCTGAGATGCTCCTCTAAACCTCACCGGAGCCAACCAAACTCTTACACAGTGACATATTGTTAAGGGTTAATCTTGTGTTTTTTAAGTCTCAGTTTTCCCATTGATAACCACAAAATTCACCACTAGTCACAGGTTACAGGTTTATCTTTCAAAAATGTCATCTGGGAGCGCATGCTCCTGAACCCTCCATGCTGTGCTAGGTCCTGGACATATGCAACGTCTGCCAACAGCCATGGTGTCAAATGAGCAAGTTGCAGTATTGTTGTGGTTCTAGTGGGGGGATTACTTCTTAACATTCTTCTTTTAGTCATTATAACTCTTTTACGGAGCCTTCACATCAGGGGGTGTGTTTCAGCTCAGCACTTTGAGTCCCAGTAAGCACTGACGTGCATTCAGCAGCACCACTGCAGGTTTGCTGTTAAGGGCAGAGAAGCATTTATCATCCTGAAGGCCCATCATCTGACAGTCACCACGGTGCAAAAGGACAGAAGCGTAACATCTTTAAAGAACTCCAGCACCGATTGGTCAATAAGATTACATAGCTTTTGATTTTTCCATGACTATGTGTAGCAATGATGTAAGGTCTGTTTGCAAAACTGCAAACTCTCAGTGACCCACTTTCTCATTTCTTGCCATCATTAAATGTGCTGAGAATTTTTATGCTTTTATAATCTGAGTTTAAAATAAAAGGCAAACATGAACATATTTTATAATGATCATCTTTTCAATAAGGTAACAAAATGCATTTTGGTCTTTCTTCTGTTGCTTGTCAGCATAAAGGAAATTAATCATAATCTCAAAAGGCACTGTAATGAGTTTATCCATTTATTAGCTCCAACTGGCAGACATACACACGAGTGTTCCATTTATAGTGACAGCTGTATACCCACTGCGATTTTAACTGGAGGTAAAATTAATGTGCCAGTCTCCTGTGATTAGTGATAATTACAGCAGGAAGCCTTGTAGCACACTTTATAGCAACATTCAATGAAAACATTCACATCCAAATAAAACCGTGGATTTAGACTTTAGTTAAAGCTACAAGGAGGTTTTTAGGTTGACTGGTTAAATCACATATTCTTGCCTGCCAGTTTCAGTCTAATGTGGTTTACAATAAGTGG
Organism: Zenarchopterus dispar; assembly: GCA_028564865.1. Lineage (NCBI taxonomy): Eukaryota > Metazoa > Chordata > Actinopteri > Beloniformes > Zenarchopteridae > Zenarchopterus > Zenarchopterus dispar. The sequence goes on from JAOWBL010000016.1 coordinate 4,024,125, forward strand.
GGGGGGGAGTGGGGAGAAGACAGGTTTTTACAGAGTTGAATGTTGGCATAGAAACACAGAAGGCTGCAGGAAAGAGCACAAATGACAACCATTTTAATAAGGGTAAGCGTTTATTTACTTGAGTTACATTGCGCTGAGCTCGATACCTGCTCTCTCCAAGGTCAAGGTATGACTCTGTCTGAATGCAGCAGACACCATTAAAGCACATTACATTTAGCACACTTTTATCCAAAGCAACTCACAACAGAGGAAAACAATCAGCCACACGGACATTGATCACAAAGTAAGTGCAGTTAGGTCAGCATTCGAAGATCTATCTATCTATCTATCTATCTATCTATCTATCTATCTATCTATCTATCTATCTATCTATCTATCTATCTGTCT
>JAOWBL010000016.1:4030647-4060946 GCA_028564865.1 Zenarchopterus dispar
TACTGTAATTCAGAGGCTGAGCTGCTACGACATCACAGCACTTTTGTACATTTCCAATCACTAGAAGAAGAAAAAAAAGCATCTCTTGAATGACCACTGATCTATTTATTTAAACAGCTTCACAAAATACCATATAGATCTCACCACGCTTGATGGCCAAGGACAAATCTATATGGCAGGTAAATAGTAATTTAACACCACTTTACTATTGTGTCAGCACGTTTGGAAAGAGTTCTTTTTTTAAGCAACGATCCAAAACTTAACAAATCTGGAGAAACCTTTTTCCCCAGTAAGATAGTTGAAAGGAATGAACGGCGGGGGGGGGGTGGGGGGGGGGTAATACTGAAGCGTCTCGGCCATGTCACATCAAAGGGTGCAACAACAAAACGCTGTCACGTATTTGTGTGAAATATCTGCAGCTCAGCTTCTGAAAAATCCTTAGTAGAACTTTAGGTGAACAATACTGTACATTACTGTTGATGTACAAGCTTTGTGGTGAAACCACTGAAAACGGACTGAGGGTAAAACGCTAATGTTGTCCTCAGATTTAAGACTCGCACAACAGATATCCTTTCCATTTACAAATGCAGCGAAATAAATAAAGGAAAATGCCAGATATACACAGTGAAAACAATTCAGACGCTTTGTAGCCATCAACTAATCGAGCACATGGTAGGAATCTTGTCATATACCGTATTTAGAAGCTTTTTTTTTGTTTGTTTTGTTTTTGTTTTTTAGTAAAGCAAGATGAAACACTGCACAAGAAGTTAAATGTAACAAAATGAGTCTTTGGTTCAGTTTTAAAATGAAATCATAGAGCATGTCATTGTACTATTGTTGAACTTGTTCGACTAACCGACTCAACTTGTTTCCAGTGGATTTGCTGACTAAGAACCTTTGTGCTCCACTTTTGCAACAACCACACTAAACATTCATCAACAATGGATTTTATATATATATATATATAGAAAATACAGTATATATACATATCTAATAAATAAGGGACAATTCCATTGCACGGCAGAACACAGTTGTTTTCTCACATGCTTTTAGTCTATGAGTCTTTTGTGAAATAAGTCTCTGTTGAAAAGGGGCCCGGCGCTGGTCCTGGAACCCATGACGTGGAAGAGGGGTTCTCTTGGGGGATGGAGCTCGGCAGAGCAGCAGCGGGGGGAGATGAAGCTTGCTTTCATAGTCTTCCCCAGCTGAGTGTCCACTTCACCTGCGAATGTAATCAATAAGACAGACTGCAGACTGATTCTGGCTTTCAAGTGGAGGACATCAGGACAAGACATGGAGTTACTGGACCTGAAACTGCTCTTAGAATTTCAGAACCCTGAATAAATCAGGATCAAGTACGTTTCTCTTTTTTTTTTTTTTTTGTAAAAGAGATGGGCAATTATTAATATTAAAGAAAAAAATCACAATTTAAAAAACCATCCTAAGGATGGTTGGTTTCAGTGAATTTCTAGGTTATTTACGTTATGGTCCCTTAAAAAGATGCGGATGCAACAAATCAGCATCTGTCACCGGGAGCCACGTGTGTGGAAATCTGAGACTTGGGAGCAGAGTATTCCACTAAACATAGCGTCAGTGGGTGTTTGGTTGGACTGTAAAAGCTGCCTGCACGGCTCCTGTCGAGGTTCGTGTAGCTGAATCTGCACCACAGTCCAGTTCAGAGCTAAAACTGCACCAGAGCACATCCCAGCACAAATTCCCCTCACCGAATTTGACATTTGCGCAAAATCCGCGCGTCTTTACGCTTCATTTGGGTATCTTTGTGCATAAATTAAATGTTATTTTTGCTTTAGTTTATGAGCATGTGCACTGATATCCATATGCTTACTCCCATTTTAAAAGGGTTTGGGGAAACACATTTCCAGGATTTGTGTAAATGAACTGATAATGCTTGGATTTTAAATCGCGTGTCGCACGCAAAGCCGAGTGTTTTGGGGTACGACACGTCCAACCTCGCAGAGGTTGGAAGCAGTATTGTTTTTTTTTCTTTCGTGGGGAGGATTTCCCCGCTATTCGGAAGACATGATCGATTAAGCAGAGGGGTAACTTTTCGTTGAACCAGAAACCAGAACCAAATCCAGTGTGTTAACGCGCCTGTTTCCTTCTGAAACCTAATCTGCTTGATCAGAGTGGGGTGAGTGTACCCTGCGGTCACGGCAGCCGTCCCCACTCTTTCTACAAACATCCAAGTGCAAAACGTGTCCTCGATTTGCCACCGGTCCTCACTCTCCTCCACCCCCCGATTATTCCTCTGCTGGCTTACCGCTAATGGCGCGCCAGTGTCCGTGCGGCTCGCTGCAGGTCACGCCACGTTGGGAGCGCTAGTGACGCTCTTCTGTCCGGACATCTGCACCACGAGCAGCTGCTGCTTCTGCCGCGTGGACTTGACGGCCAGGATCGCCTGCCGGTTCTTGTACTGGACCATCTGCAGGGTGATCTCCGCGTTCCAGCCCTCGTCCTGCGGGCACCTGAAGTCGATCTCCTTCCCCTCCGTCATAACCACCGTGAAGTAGACGTACTTGCCCTTCCGCTCCACGCAATCCACCGTCTTCATGTTGGCGAAGTGCAGCTCCTTGATTTTGCCCGAGTCCCCGCCGTGGTGGTGGTGGTGGTGGTGCTGCGGGTGGTCGTGCTGCTTGGGCGGCAGCAGCAGCACGCCGTCCTCGGTCAGGACGCAGTGCTTCTTCTTCCAGAGCTGCAGCAGCCCGTCGCTCCGCTTCTCCAGCAGACCTTCCTTGAACACCTTCCTTCCGTTTTCCAGCATCTTCATCTGCTTTCCTTGGACCTCCACCTTCCCGACTGCCTGCCTGCCTGGCTGGACCGACGGACGGACGGCTGACTGGCTTCTGTCTATCCCGGAGACGGGGAGGACATGGGATGCTGAGGCGGTACTGATTGAAGAGAGAAAGCTGCCCGTCTGGCTGCAGCTCACCGGTTGTGATGAGGGGGGTTTGGGGCGGGAGGGGTCTGAAGACACCCCCACCCCCCCTTTCCCCCCTGATGGGATTTTCTCCCATTGTCCTTTACAAACTCAAGATTCAATATTAGAGATTCTGGGTGACATTCTCCAGATAAGTCCATTTTGAATGTGTACCGTCAATGAGGTGTCTCTCTGATTTCAAATCAGTCATTTCGTGTTTATAAAATAACTTTCTTAAAGTCCAGAGGTTCGAGTAACCTTTAAAAAAAGAAAATAAAAACTTCAAATTTGTTTTGCTATAGAAAAGGAAACATCAGTGAGTTAGGTGACAATTACTAGATACGTTTTCCCCTTATCAAGTAGAGCCAGATCTTTATAAATCTCACTGCAAATGTATGAAAGCGAGATTTTCCTTCTCTACAGAGCATCAACGCTCCTCTACAGCGCCCCCTCGCGGTGCGGACCTTGTCAAACATACCGAGTCAGATGAAATTACTAGTTCCAAAAACCTAATGCACTTGAATCTTTATTTTTAATATTTTATATATATATATATATATATATATATATATATATATACATATATATATATATATACACACACATACATGCATGCACGCACACACACACACAGAAACTTGTCCTCTGCTGTTAACCCATGAGTAGTTCCACTAGGAGCAGTGGGTTGCTGCAGCATCAGAGGAACAGTTGGGGTTAAGGGCCTTGCTCAGGGGCCCACCTCTGTTAACCCAGGCCATTGAACCTGGGTCCTCCATGCCCAAACCCACCTCTAACCACTAGACCCCCCACTAACATTTATGGGAAAATCCTATTTATATTAGCGATTCCAAACCAGTAAAATGCATACAACACACAATGTCAATAGGTGTGAATGAGAACATGAAACTAATAGAAAAGAGGAAAAAACAAATCACCAACACATGTTTGACCAATTTATTCATGGACACACTTACAGTTATTGAGTACATTAGTATTTTTGTAGCATAGCATTTTGCCTTGACAACAGCTGCTCAGAGGGACTCTACAGAAACAGTCACATCCCTTTCCAATAAACATCTGAATACTCCCTGCAGAATGAGGTACTCTTGCACTCCATCGCCAACCAGTCTTCCCAACACAACCAACTCTTGGCTGTTTTCTAACTAAAAAAAGGCATTACAAATGGACTGGGAGAGGGCAGGCTAGATTTGGCGCCCCCTCCTGGATGCAAGTATTGCTCTGACATGGTTTTCTGTGGCCTTTTGGGTAACAAAGAAAGATGGCTGAGGTGATGAGGGTGGTGGATCATTAGCCAACACTATGGCCTTATCACGCTTGCCCTCTCTTTCACAGTGATTTAGGAAGGAAAAGAAAAAAAAAGAAAGAAAAATCCTCAAAGGGCTGGACTGAAAGCTACCTGATCAGACATGAACTGGTGTCACAAGACAAAGATCATAAACTGAAGGGGGGATGGGAGCTGATACAGTTTCCTTGTAGCCCCTTCTGCTACATCTGCCCAGTATTGTCTCTTCAAGAATTTGCCTCCTCTGGTAAAAGGTAATGCACTTAAAATCGGATGGCAAAAGCTCAACTCTCCACAGAGCGAGGTTGCACCACCACCCCTGAGGCCCTTCAGAAGGAGGGCATCAAACAAAGTGCTGCCTACAAGGAATACTCAGCTAACTGATGACAGGATGCCACCGATACACCACACATTAGTACAAAGTGCAATAGAAAAGACGACAGCCACGCCACAGTGAGCCCATAAGGAGCCTGAAGCACAAAGTTATTGGTACTGGGTAGCCCCAGAACTGGTCATCCTGTCGAAATGTCGACCCCCCCTTCTTCAATTAAAGAATTCTCTGGAATGTTCAAGAGACTCAGCCTGACTGTGCCAACTCCCGGAAGCAAACTAACCACCAAAAGCTTAATTTTTGATTTACTTTAACAGTCCAGTTGAAAGCGGCAGACTCTGGATCACTCGTGGTGCTAAGCCAGCCTAATTACTGGAATGTATTGAGTGAAAAGCAGTGAGTACAAGTGGCTAAGGAGGAGGAGAATTACACCGATTCTGGATCCCATGATTAGGAATATTAAATCAAGTGGAATGAATGCCCAGCTGCAGGTCACCCATCTATCCTAGAGTCTCTAGGTTTGGGAATGCTACAATACTTTGTAGTGCTGGAGGCCCCACAAAGAGGAGAAGAAAAAAAAAATAGATCAATCAGAAATGATGAAGCTGGAACTTTGGTTGGAGTAAAAAAAAGAAAGAAAGGAGGCGTATAGAAACTGACACCACTGTGTTGCAGTCTTAACCACAGCTGTTGTCTAAGAGCAAATACAACAAAAAAACTTCACAAGAACCCAAACTAGTTTAGCAATGAAGAAACATGTTCATGCTTTTTGAGGGAGTTATTTTCCTGTAGTCTATTGTACAGAGGAAAAGAAGAAAACAGATCTAGTAAAATACTATGTATATTGAGCCAAACAGCTCCCAGTATATTACCATAAGTTTTTGTAACAAAAATCTTGTAACCTTTTCTTCAAGTTCCCTACCAAGAAAAATACAAAACATTATAAGGCGATAACTATACGTTTTTTCCTCAATTTATATATTTTTTTTGTTTTGTTTTTTTTTTTAATTGGATAAGCTGTTACAGTGCAGTTGATCTTCAAGGCAGCCAGGCAAGGCCTCACTGTTGCTTGCACTCAGCTGGGGGGGCTGCATCCTTCTGCAAGAAATCACAGGAGGGTGGGTTGTTAACGCTCCACACACACTCATGCAACCATATCCACACAGCCAAAGCCACTTCAAGACTGAACACTTAAAAGATAAAACATGAAAGATAATGTTCAATATGAGTTTTATGGCGACTCAGCCCTTTGTGACTGACAGGGAGCTGGTTCCCGTTAAAATGGTTCTGTCAACCTTTAAAAAGGTTTTGCTTTCCCACATATCAAAGTCCATACATTACACGTGCACTTGCTTCAACACTAAGTTCTAATCTATTTAAAAAGTTGACGTTTTATATTTAATTTCTACTCCATTTCCCACAGGCCTAGACTTTAGTAACATCCATTGGCTATAAATGTCCATCGTGTTTAAAGTTTGCAAAGTTGACAAATCTAACTTGACAAAAGTTAGGTTCTATAAACCTGAACTGGAAACACAAAGACTGACCTGCACTTTTTTTTTTTTGGTAGAAAGTTTAAAGTACAAACAGATAGGAGTGACTTATAGACGTTATTAAAGTCTGCCTACCAGCACTTGTAAGGTTCCATATGTGCAACTCCAGTGGTTCATATTTGAAGTGGATCAAAACATTTCACCAAAGTTGTCCAAAAGACAAGAATTGATAGTGATCAGAATTCTTGCATGTGTTTTTATTCCACTTCAAAATGTTGACTACTGCAGTTTGCTCCATCTGTGGTTCACACAAACTAGATGTGCTGCTCAATGATCAACAAACAAGGTCCAGGTTGCCACCTGCAAGATTCAGCTGCTACTGGCTAAATATTTAATATAAAACGGTCAAAAGAAAGATTACAGCCATCTGAAACTGTAACCAGGCAAGAGGAAATCAATCATTTTCACTGCAGAACTTTAGACTGTTGTGGAAACAATTCCTTACTGTGGCTGAGCTGCAGTAGGCAGGTGGAAACTTGATCCCATGTTTCCTGAAGTTACTGCTGATCAGACTTTGGCCGCTAAAAAGACTACATTTATTTCACTGCTGTCTCAGCTCAACTTTTGAGGTGACAAAATTCAGTTCAGGGATCAATAATTCAAAACAAAGGAAGCACTTTAAGACCTACACTAATAGTACTGAGAGAAAATCATGGACATGGTTTACATGTAGACAAAGCAGACAATGCTACTTCAAACAACATTTTTCCAACAAGTGTTGTGGTTAATGGCTGAATTTTCATAGTTTTTCAGCGACTTGATATCAACTTTAGGGAGAAATCTTTTGTTGCATTTGCTTTTATTTGCATTTTTGAAGGTAAAAAGATTGTTCCAGGCAGAGTTGACTCAAACACGACATAGTTTGACAAAAATGTTTTCCCTCATACTTAAACATGTGCAGGCATTTGTTCATGAGCTACCGTAATTTCCGGATTATAAGCCGCTACTTTTTTCCACAAGCTTTGAACCCTGCAGCTTAAACAATGATGCAGCTAATTTATGGAGTTTTATGGGCCAACGAGCTCATGGCGCCACAACATTTAGACTCGTCACATCACACCAATGAAATTATTTAACAGGTCACACTGGACCAATGACGGTGTTCGAATTAAATCACACACACACACACTCACACCAAATTCTTAAGATCAGTCATTTTACGCCATTGAAGTGGCACTCCACGTTGAGTGGGAGGTTTGGATGACTAGCAGCAAGAAATCATTTCCCAAAACTGGCCGCATGTCAAAAGCAACTTTTGCTCAAGTCTGCCAGTGGATCCTGACACCATGGAGCAGTGTTTTAAAAAAAAAAAAAAAAAAAAATCCACTATCACCAGTAGGTTTTGAAAGGCACTATTTGGAAAAAAGGCATTAATTTAATCAAAAGTTTAAAAAAGAATTTGTGTAACATTTTCTGTGTCTTACAACGTGGACATCTGCGGCTTATAGACAAGTGAAGTCTGTACACAATCTTTTTAAATTTAGTGGGTGGAGCTTATATTCTGGTGTGTTCAATAGTCCGAAAATTACGGTAATTTTGAGATGTTGCTACAACGTTTATAAAAAAAAAAAAGTATCTAATTTCAGGATTCTGAGCTCATGCAAATTGGCTACCACATACGAAGAGACAACACACTACAATACTGCAGATGTAAAAGATTAGAGGATGATAATTAAGGTATGTTTACAGATGCATACGGAGGCAACCAATCATAAAACTGGAACTCCAGGTCATTTTGTTATTGTGCACAAATCTGGTTTGGAATGAACTCTAAAGTTCATACAAAATAAAGCCCTGTTATGAAAACGATAGTTTGACCAGTCAGATGGAGAGCTTGGGGCACATGATACGCACCTTCTCACAAGTGTGTGAAGAATTTGCCTAATTTCTACCAACTCAAGTTTCCCTTGAAAAGCTTGACCCTTCTGTTTACAGTGGCATCCTCAAAACACCAACATGCGTTTCAGGAAAACTGATAGACCTGCTGGTCTTTACTTCATGATGACAGTTTTCAAAAGCTATTAGACTTAGCAATAAAGCAAATCTGGGTAAAAGTATCTCAACAGAACTTAAACAAAAAAACAAAAAGATTGTGCAAAACGGGGATTAACATTCATTGATAAAGCATAGGACTTATGGTAGGAAATTGGCATCCTAACAAATTTGAAACTAGCTTGCATATGTGCACAAGACCACTTCAATATAGGAGCAAAAAAAAAAAAAAAAAAAAAACTTTTTTTTTAAAATTTAAACAAGGGAGGATTAGACAAACTTCAACATACAGAAATCAAAAGTGCAAATTCCAATCTTATTATGGGTTAAAATTTAAAACAAAAGCAAAACCAGTAGGTTAGTAATTCGGGAGAGTGCAGGACGGCGGCGGAGTACGAAGTACGCATGTGTAGGGAGAGGGGAGGGAGTGCAGAGAGATGGTGGATGGAAACCATGAAAAGGAAAGCAAATGGCAAAACTGAGTGATGGAAGGGCTGGGGGGTGCGATGGTAGTAAACTGACAATTCAAACTGTACCTACCAGGATAGGGTTATTTTCTACAGTCACCACTTAAACCTAGTGAGGAAAAATTTAAAGAGTAGCTGACAAAAGATGCAAAAGTGACTGGAGATGAAGAAACATTAATGAATAGGAAAAGAAAGCAAAACAAGCAGAATTCAAAATGTCAAAGACCCTACTGCCCCCTAAACTCAAGCCAAACTGGTTAACAAGTAAAAAGGCCTCATTTGTAATTCAAAATGTGCCACTTCTGTGCTTCGGCAGATTAAGTTTATGTGGCTTTTGAGTTTACGCAGCTCTTCAACTGTCAATCTTAAATTTTCCAGCAACATGACATCCATCGCCATGGCAGTGATAAAGAGTGACCCGCTTGTTTGAAATTCATTGTGCATCTATTCAAACTAAAAGGACTTTAATTTTAAAAAATATTAAGAAAAATGGAAAATTGTAGACGGTTACAAAGCTGTACTACAGTTAAAGAAGGCAATTCTTATTGGTCTAGATAATTCTGACTATAGGTAAAAGTTTAAATTTGATTCCAAAAAAAATAAAAGATATATATATATGTGGGTGCCTCAAATACAGAGAGGGCAGAAAGAAAAGCAAAGCTTGAGATGATCAAAAACAGTTCAGGTTGTAATTTCACAACAGAACAATAACTAAACGTATCAATACAACTTTTCAGTGGTACTGCACTTAAAATGAGCCTTTTAGGTGCACACCAGTTCAGCAGTGTCTTCCCCATTCAGGCATACTGGATCTGTGTGGCTTTAGGTTAGATTTTAGTAACATGCAGCATTCAGACTTAACCGATTGGTGAGTGATATGTTGAAAACACAGTTGTCAAAGGAGAAAAATCAACTGATAATTGTACACTCCGTCTTAGACTGAAAATCAAATCCAGACCATGACGAGATAAAAGAAAAAAAAAAAAAAAAAAAAAAAAAAACAGATGCAAGCTAAAAGCTGGCATTAAATCAGATTAGTATGACTGTGTATTCAGTATGTTGAGCTCTTAGAAGTCGTGCAAGGTCAGCCCTCCTCTACCTGGCTCTCAGGACCCCAAGGATACCAAAAAGTGCTTTGCAGAGGGATTGCCACTGTTGCAAGCCTAAATGTGACTTCTAAACAGTGGGAAAAGGTTCTGAGATAACTGCTGCGGTCTACTGCCTCGAGTAAGAGCAGCAAACAATATACTGAGCCAACAAAGTTGAGAAGTGCTGAACAAGGCCTTTCTCAGGACACAAGAGATCTTTAGAGGAAAGTGTGTGTGTGTGTCATCTCACCTTGGGATCATAGTCAGGGTCATTCTCTTCAGCCTCCTCTTCACCTTCCTGAGAACACAGAGCAACTTCTAAAGCACTTTGCTGTGCATCTTTTGCAAGTTGTAATATTTTTAAATGAAAAACCAAGTTTTACCTCATCATCTGCCTCTTCTCCCTCTTCATCATACTGAAATAAAGATAAATTAATGATTAGTAAAAAACAAAAACACCTCCACCCTTGTATTCTCTGTGGGCAGTCAACCTCAGGTCAGGATTTCATATTTTTGCTGTTCTTAAGACTACACTTCTGGACAGAGACCAGCGCTGCAGCCACTCACCCAGCTTGTACGCCACGGATCACATTACCACTGGTGCTGCCATCACCTTCTACATCTTTTCCATTTATCCTTACAGTATTTTTGCCACCTTCTTCCTTTTCTGTCTATGTCTATATATTTCTACCTACCACTATTTTTCCTAAAGTACACTTCAAAACCAGCAAATTCAATTTAGTACTTTCATCCAAACTGCACTGGGAGAAAACGTTCTCTAAGCCCAGTGCACAACTGCTCATAATCTGATGGGTGAAAAGGCCCACCGTAACAAACCCTGAACATAATAGTATTATCAATCGCTTTAGGGGTACACAACATATATTGGCAAAGTGACATCCTAGTGTTTTACTCACATCGTCATCATCATCTTCTATGGCCTCCCCTGTGAAGTAGAGTACAGCCCGAGGTACGATGCGCTCACGGATAAAGTGGCCGATTTCAAAGTCTGCAGCCAGAACGGCCTCCGAGTCCTCATCCTGAAAACAGACCATGTGCAGTTTATTCAAACATTTCTCACCTTTTTTCATGAAAACTACTAAGCTGAGTCAGCAGCCCCATACAGCCACTGTGAAACACTGCAGGGTTTGGTGTGGAACATCTAAGTGGTGTTGCACCCAAGTTTGCTCAATATTCCCACAAGTATTTCAAAGTGCATACCCAAGAGAGAACCAAATGCACAATTTAAAGTTTTAAATAGGAAATTATAAATAAAGAAAAACACTCAGCTGTTTAAATGTCAGAAGTGACTACTAATTCAAATCTTTAAGTCAATCTGTGTGAACCCACCTAAACCTGGAACTATTTCGCTCAGGGAGGTGGTTCCGAATTTCAGGGAAGTGTAACATCAGACCCAGACCAGGTCAATGTTTGTGATTAGCTTTCTGAACTTCCTCATCCAACTTCATTTCATACTGTGTTGCTTTAACCAAGAGGTGGGTAACACAAAGCTGTAGTACCAGCTTCAAAAAGAGGAAACCCCACAGAAGAGGTGGTAACTACAGACATGCATATCTGAAGATTTACTAACATCACCAAATGATGAAATATATAATTAAAGCTTGAATTACCAACTCTCCATTTTCTGGAACTGTAAAGGAGAAAAAAACAATTATTTTAATAATGTTTTTGCTGTAAAATTTGAAATCAAACATGTAAAGAACAATGTTCAACATGTCTGCGCTTACCCTCTGGTGGTGTGAAGAAGTTGAAGAAGGAGTCGTTGGGGACCGTTTTAGTGACAGTCCTCACTGTGCCGCGTCCCTTGTGCTTCTGTTTTTTCTTGATAGTCTTCAGCGTGACGTTCTTGCCCTTCGTCCAATCAATTGTGCAACTGTTGGCACGCACAACCAGCAGAAACCATATGAATATGGCAAGTTTAAATAAAAGTACACATTTTAGAAATTAACTGCAACAGATTCAGAAAATGGTAAAAATATTGGAAAATATTAAGACCAATAAAACCCACCCAATATCACAGCACACCAAGACTTGGCCTTAAAAAGAAGAAATCAGGTTGCTGCACTCACCCCGTGCAAGACATGATCTCTGGTCCATCGAAGGAGAAGGGGTCACTCTCTTCAGGTTCTGACCGCATCTTGTAGGTTTTCGTCAACAATGTATTTGTGAAGAAATCGTTGGGCTCGAAGTGGAATTCTAATGTGAAGCTCTGGTGAATGCCAAAAGAACAAAATTAAAGATGGCTCACAGCTGAAATTGTTTAAGCTGTTTAAAATCAATGTTTGGGCACACTCACCATTGGCTGTCCCAGATCAGAGAACTTTACTTTAATATCTTGTAAATGTTTTAGTATTGGTTCATCGTGTTCCTGAGGAGGAATGAAAACAAGACGTAGCATACTGAAGATGAGCAACACTAGGTTAAAAAAAAAAAACTTGATCATTTGTTGACAGTCTTGATGGCACATGAAAACTTTGACCAGCAGGTGGGAGCAAATCTCGACTTTTCACTGTTGAATGCAGCTGCCATCTGCAGCCCATTCTCCCTGCCTGGGCAGAGTGAACCTACCTGCAGCATGTCACTAAGCAAGTCCACATTTTTGAAAACTGTTAGCCAGAACTCTGGGATGCCTTTGGGGTCTTCCTTCTCCTCATCTTTCTTCTCTTCCTCCAACTTGGCCTTCTCCTTCATCTCATCCTGGTTAAGAAACATTCCCTTTTTTTAAAAAAAGAGGCTCAGCCATTTCACAACACTTTTTGAAAACAAATTCTCAACACTAAATAGTTCATGCAAGTTACTGTCCATTAGGCTTGTAGACGTCTGACCAACAGGCTTCTGAAGTGTAATGAAAAACCTCTATTCCTGTTCTCCTTATTTGTAACAATGCTGTATAAATCAAAGGAGGAGTAGCTTCCGTATGTGAGACCACAAGCCTAACTTGTAAATAAAGAACAGGCAAAGATCAAATATTAAGAAAAAAGCATGCAGGCATATACATCACCTGTACCTGTTTACTTACTGTCAGCTCTTCCTCCTCATCTGCCTTCCATTCACATTCCTCATCTGTGGGCTCATAAGCTGCCTTTACTATGTCACTTCTCTGTAGAAAATAGGAAAGCGCCAGATTTGTACAAATGTTGCACATGTGTAATCTTTCCAAAATAAGAGTAAAAACAGTTTACAAAAAAAAAGTCACTTATATCAGAGTGAAGTCATAACACTAGTTTATCTTGTGAAAGTCAGTTTTCTTTTTTTTTTTTTTTTGTTTTCATGTAAACAAGCCGACAATGTTTTGTCAGCAAAATAAGCATCCAGCCTTAAGTGACAAGTGAAAAGAGGAGTGTGAGCAGAGTCAAGCTCAGTCGGTGAGAAAGTCAGGTGTCAGAAGCATTTGATCCTGCACTATACTGAACATCAATATCGTCAGTGCTGCTGACTCAAGCGTTGAAAAAGTGATCTCAAACAATGTCATGAGGATGCAAAGATAAAAACTTTGGACTCTTCCTCTCACAACTGGTTAACTATCTTTGTGTTCATTTTAATAAATCCCAGCGTGAAATCAAATATGCTGACTATAGCTGTGACTCGCTAATTTTCAGTTTTGGATGGGTTGAAATATTATACTGTAAATGCAGCTCTCATTTGAATTTTAAGAAAGAAAAGGCTTCAGTTAGTGGCTTTTATGTTTATAGTTCTGGGCTAAAAGAAGCTATTTTTTTTAAAAGCCGGAAATCTGAACAGTCCACATCTCAGCTGGGCTCTAAAATGGATCACTGAACTGGTAAATTTGCTTAAAAACTCCCAATAATGCTTCAACATGGACAGATTACATTTCTTAACATGCAGAGTGCACGGGTATCTAACAGTGCATCAAACTGCTTTATATCCAGTTACATGTTATGGATGAGAACTGGTATCAGAACAAGTCCTTTTCAGTTAATATACTATTGTTATCGATTGCCGGGGCCAAAATTGTTTTTATTTGTAGTTCATAAATGGAGTATAATTTTCAGATTTTTTTGGTACAAGTTTTAGCCAGAAAGCACTATAAATGGGGACAAACAACCTTATATAGCTTTTTAAAAGTGCATTTCTTATTTATCCATTCAAATACAAAAACAGTCAAGGACCAGAGAAAGTATGTGAATGGCTTTTGAACCATTTTCAGTAGTTAGGAAGCCACCCTGAAATTATCTGTAGGATATTCTAACAAACATGGGAATACGTTTTTAGCAATCAAGCCCAAAATCATGATGCCTCCTCCACCATACTTTATGACTGGGATGATGTTTAGTACATCATAAGCTATATCCTCTAGCTCCAAACTAAATTTCACTAGTATTCTTCTTGAACAATTCCACCTCTGCCAATAAAGATTCAGTATCTTGCTAAAGGACAACTCAAAAACATTGCTGGGGTGGAGATCCACTCTTCCACAGATGCCTCATAACCACAAAGTCTCAAACTGACAACTGACAGCTACAAGCTCAATGGTTTTGCACACCAATCTTTGAGAGATTTCGTTTTGAAACCATGACTTGCATTATACCACCAGCATGCTGAGGCAGACCTACAACAGCAGCAGAATCAAATACTCTGACCTAGGGGAGGGATTTATGCTTCCATGAAGCAAATATCTTTCATCCTACATGCAGGACCTATGTGGCAGACACTGTTTACACTTGTTGACCGTGTCACTTACACCATACACTAAATGACAGTGTGGGTTCTTGTGCTCTAAAGTGTAGCTTGCAGTGTTGGGCTTTACGACTTTATGTACTTCAAACACAAAGAAGACCAAATAAAGAATCTTTTGTGTGTTTTGGAAGTGATAAATGTTAACAGTAACTTTTGACTTAACCACATATCCGTGACACTGATCACCTTCTAGTACTGAATGTACCATGTCATGTCAAAGTACAACTACATATGGAGGCATTATTAAAAAAAAAAAAAAAAAAAAAAAGCATACTTTGTCAAAGAGGGGCTGGTAGAGGGCAGCGTATTTTCTCTCCAGTTCGTGGACTTCTTCGTAGAACTTGGCCTCGATGTGAGCACATTTGACCTGCAGATTCTTTAGAGCATTCACACGTCTCTTCACAACCTTTGGTAAACTGTGGGGAAAAGAGATGAACAAAGAAGGTGTTCAAGAAAATCATTTAAACCTCTGACTATACGTTTGTGTTCACAAAATTCACTTTTCTTATAAACAGCAGCGCTTCTGGTAATCTCTGCTAAAGAATGAGTAACGTTACGTCAAAGTACATGGCAGACGGACATTCGATACTACATAATGTTCAAAAAGCTGCAATCTTAGTGTCCAAAAGAAAAATCGGACAAATTCATCCCTGAACTTTGGTTTTAGCATTTAGATGAGTGTCGTATGATTTCTAGTATGTCAGAAACTTGTACCATCTATCAAATAATGGCCTTTCGTCACAAGTCTTCATCACCGTCGTTGTCATCTTTATTTCCATTTGACATGTCAGACAGCACTTTCAACATCTTAAAATATGTGTCGTTTGCATTTCAAATTTCAACTGCTGTTGCTGTCATTTACATTCCTACAAGCAAACAAAATGCAATGAGGGAACTGCTTGTTGTCAGTCACATGATCAAACCTCATATTTTTGTTCTATTTTATCATTTTGACTACCCAACATGTTTCCGTCATCCAGAAAACAAAATACCAATGAAATACCAGGCAGCTATAAAACCCTCCTTTGACCTCATTGTGTGCTGCTGGATGATGTGTAACTAACCAGTTTAGTGTGATGTTTTAATTTTTTATTTTGAGATTTGAACTGGTTCTTTAAAAATTATTGCGTCAGTTAAATATAAAAAAATAAAGAAAACAAGGCATTCAAACAAAATGACCACCTTGGGCCTTAAACATCTATAACGCTCACTGAGCAGATCCACATGCCTCACCATCCTAAAGTACAGCCAACCTGGCTTTGAGAGGTATAACTGAAACACCTACACAATCCTGAATGGGCTGTGCATCTTTACTCCCAAGCGCACTGGTGAGCTTTTGGTGGCTGCCAAACATTTGACACTGTGATCAAAGAGCTACTTGCTTATGATTTTGCTAAGGAGAAGAGCAGTGGGCGGCACAGCCCTGCAGCCAAGAGACCTACATTCCCACAGCATCTAAGAACCTCGTGTGACTATCTCCACTTACAGATGTTAGGTTAAATCTTTTGAATGACTATTATTGTCATTTTAAAAAGATTTAACCTTATCACTTCAGTCCCTTAAATTACAGGTTGCCCTTTAATCAAGCACCATAACCAACTAATGCTTATTACACAAAATTTTTTAAAAGTTAAAAAAAAAAAAAGGTAGAAGTTATTCTAGGAAGTAATTGCTCACATCATTGATTCTGTTCCTTGGCCATTTTCACAGAACTCCAACAAAAGTCCAAACACATAAAATGACTCATTATCAAAGTATTCATTCAGTTAATTATCCTTCAGCCATTGTTAATCTGTTCCGGATCAATGACTAATGCAGCATGTCACACTAGGCCAGTAGTGAATTTCTTTTTCTGTACACTGTATGACCAGAGTTTTCAGTTTTCAGGCATGTTCTTAAGAGTGGCTAAAGTTTGTATTGTACTTTTATACTGAAGTCTTTACACCAGGAGAAAGAAAAATGTCTTGATTTTGGATTTTATTCAAATCCTTGTGTGTTGTGCAGCTTTGTTCTGCCGGTCACTTAATAGGCCGAGGTCAGTCAGCCGTCACATTTACTGGCAGCTTTCTTTATGTGTCCAATCTGATCGTTATGGTAACGCACAGACAGGTCTTATATTATGAGCGGCCCACACAGAAAGTTTATATCATACAGTCGATATGGTGTTAGCAAGATGCCTTTTTGGCAACTCTATTTTTGCGACTGTGTATGAACAACCATTTCTCCTGTGTATTGATCTGGGCACTGTGCATTAAGAAGAGAGGTGCTAATGTTAAATGGCCAACTGAAAAGCAGCTCATCCTGCTGTTCAGCTGATCCAAGTTAACCAGGCAAAGAAGAAAACGTCCCTTACCTCTCCATGTACCCCGATGGTGAGCCATTCAGCCCATCCAGCCTCTCCTGCAGCGCCGCCAGGATCTGTGGGTTCTGCATCATCTGCACAGTGAGCTGACGAGCTGTTGAAAAACAAAATGAATATTAAGGGAAAGTAGCCCAGAATGGAATCATCAAGACAAACTTATTTCTACCAAAAAAAAAAAAAAAAAAAAAACTTTGTCACAACAGTGAGTCACCCCTGGACATCAATACTGTGCATCATCTACAGTATATTGTAAAAAGGAATTCAAAGGTATTTTATCATCTCTCCATCACCCAAGGCATCTTGACTTAATTCAAAATACTTCACTTGTATTAAAAATGCATGTATACCGACAGTTCTGTTTGTACACAAAAAGGTAGTAGTGGATAAAGGTAAAACAAGATGGCATGGTATTTCTCAATCTGCAGCTGTATGAAATTACTGAATTAAAAAAAAGAAGAAAAAAAAAAAAGAAAAGAAAATTTGCCTCCATGCGTGACTTTTTATTGCTTAGCAGGCAAGCAGCATTGTCCTGCCTCTTTATGGTACTAATCTGTTTCCCATTGCCTTTTTTTGTAAAGGAATGTTTTAATGGCAGGGAAGACTTTTAAAAAAATGTTTAAGTACACTCCTTGACACAGCCTTTTCATGTGTAAAATGGCATCGTTTTATTGGAAGATTATTCCAAAATTTGACCTGTTCAATAGTTTTCTGTGCTTTAAAACATTTTTATTATGCTGGGGGGAAAAAAATCCAATACTAAAATGTATTATGCATTTTATTAAAAAAAAAAAAAAAGCCATTACTCAAAACTTATGAAATGATATGAAGTGTAAGATGTGTAATCTATCACAGCCCTATCTGATACAAAGAACACATGTACAAGCAGTATCTGGTGAAAATTTGTGGCATTTTAGAGGGCTTTTTTAAATAAAAGTCTGATTCCAAAACACTTGTAATCAAATATAAACCACCAAATCAGAATTGCCTATGTTGAAATTCAATAATGTGCCTGGTAATTAAATGTAGCATTAGTCATCTCTGCCATGATGTCCAGTGTAGATCTATGCAGTTCCCACAACAGACAATTGAAGCGATTTCAAAATTACTTTGGTAGTCTTTGCTGATGGTACTGAGGGCAACAAGAAGTAGACCGTGCTTTCTAAAACACATTTTGAAATCAAACTAGTCCTTGGTGTTGCTTAAGACTTTTTATGTTCAAATGCATCCGTTTCCTCCCACTCCAAGTTTGTTATTGGTGAGTAACCACAGTCTGGACATGGAGACACCAAGTGAGAGTTTTCTGTTAATCCTTGCAAGCTGCAGTCATATTACTTTTTTATAATCTCCCTTCAATTTTCAAAAGTAACAGATCTGTAACATCAGTTATAGACAACCACAAAGTCCTCCTTTCAAGTCTGGCTTTTGAAGACTGCTCAGGCGTTCTATAAAAAGATGAAGCTGAACTGCCATCTACATCCATCGACAATGAGCCGGGATCAGCCAACACAAGGAGCATTCCAATTTACTGTGCATGATCACTGGGATCCAAAAAACAAACAAAAAAAAAAAAAAAAGACGATTGGAGGTTGGAAGCTTCCAACTACAGGTCAGAATCATGTCGTGTAAACAATTCTTAATAGGTTTAAATAAGCAAACAGACTTTGGACCGTGATTGAAGCGTACAATTTAAATATACCTCAACAATTCAACATCCATCCTGTATTAAAGCTTCAGCACATTTTATCATCTATAATCTTCCCTGCATGAAATTCACATCAGATTGCTTATCATGACTGATTTTGCCATTTTACCTTTGCTGTTTTCATCCTCTCCAGTTTCCTCCTCCTCTACTTCCTCCACATCTTCCATGTCTGCCGGGTCCATCTCAGTCTGGTCTTTGCTGCTCAGGGAGACACGGTGATAGAAGAAGTGAAGGTCAGCCAAACCACCACAGACACCAGTAACACTGCCAGATTTTTTTTTTTTCAGTTTTTATCTCCACAATACAGCTCAACAGCTATCTGCTGTTTTTTGGTTTGTTTCTGTCTTTTAGCACTGTGCTAACTTAGAGTCAACACAGGTGGAATTAGTCCATTGTTAAATCTATGTCAAGAAGGAGGGGGACCAAAACTTCTGCATGCTGGGGTTCTGGCTACATCACTGTATAAACAGCTCAGAAATGTTAAATACTACATCACATCCAACTATATTTGGGACAGTTAACAACAAAATTTAAAATTAAGACTATTAAACTGCTTTTGAAACCTGGTTTGCAATGTGACCTCAGATTTGCAAATGTCTTCTTACTTCAGAGGAAAAGAATAGTGAAGGTCCTGAGAACTGAAAATAAGCACCATGTACAGCCTCTTCCTACAGACTTATTACAACACACTACCAACCCAAAGTCTAAAAACACCAGGGTGCTTTCCCATCGTCATTTCCACACCCCCTGCCCACCTAATTTCTAGCATCACTTGTTTGTGCAGCCAACCAGAGAAGAACAGAGTTGGAGTGGGCAACACAGCTGAAGTAGAGTTGCTCCATATTAGTATCGGAATCAGAAATACTTGACAATTGTGCTGAAAATAAAGACATCAGTATAACTCGGTATTTGCAACAGCAAACCACCTATATAATTTTTATAAGCAGAACAAGTTTTTCTTTGTTGCTCTAAAAGGCAGCAGAAGGGAAAAAAAAAAAGGTTATGCAATACTGCCCAGCAAATTTCCATTAAAGTCATTCATAGGTGAAGCAGCACGCAAGTTTCTGGACTGAGCTAGCCATTTAGCATTGTTGCCCATATGGATCTGTTTTGGATTGGAAAAAAAAATCCCAACAGGAAAAACTGCACCATGTTCACAGTGCATGTGCAGATTGCAGAGGATTCATGAATCTAGCTAAAGTTAAAAAAAAAAAAAAAAAAGAAACACAAGCAACCTTATTAAGCATGATATAAAGTTCATCAGGTCAAAGGAAAAGAGGAACAAACCTCAGCAGCAAAGTTTAGTCTTTAGCTGTCTCTTTGCTTTTCATAAATGAGAATTCTCCCAAAGACTCAATGAGCAATTAAAGACCAAAATATAGAAGTCATTGTTCCAGAGGACAAGCCCCTGTTGATCATTGAAAATGTTGGATTTTACTGCTTTACTGCTCCTAAAACGGTAGAATTGTTGCTTCCAGCTCTCATTAAGAAATTAAACATTATGACAGACAACAAACTGTGACATCAATGTGTTAACGCAAGGTCTTTGGAGGTTAATTAATTGTGATAGTTTGGGGTGGGGGCAAAATATTCAAAGTATTTTTTGATATTCTTTATTTGATGTTAATTTTAAAAATCTCTTTAATTTATGAGAGAAGTAAATGCCATCATTTCTTTACAAAAATGTACACAAAGAGAACACTTGGATCTGGCTCTTCTTGTTAACCATTTTTGAGAAGCTTTCTTCAGACAAACTTCAGTTAAATACCACTGAACATACTAGAGTTTGATTAAACAGGGCTGCGGATCAAGTCAAACTAATCTACACTTCACCATCGCTCTTGTTGAGCCTATGACCATGTCACTGCTGGTTATTTTAGGGCATCAGCGCTAATGAAGATGCAGCAACACTTCACTTCCTTACATTAGAAGCTAGCCAATTTAAATTTTTTGACCAAGTCTCTTTAAAAACATGTTAGAACTTGAGTATGAATTTCAGAGTTTGGAAGTGTAATCGTCTTGCGTGAAGTTCTGTCATGCAACTACATTGGTGCATAGCTCTGTGGACACAGGGACACTGATTCACAAAAGTCATTCATCTTCAGAGAAACAACTTTTTGTTCCTCCGTATTCAGTCTCAGCTGAACCGTGAAGTGAACGGCTCGTTTCAGTACATGATTTGGTTCAGTTCATTCATCCAAAAGATTTTATTTTTCCTCCCTCCCACTATAGATATTCCACCTGATTAAGTAAAGGGACGGTATGGCATTACCACCACAACAGGTCAAAGGGGCAGCACAGTGGGGCAATCAGCCCAGCAGTGATTACTGTGTGTAAAATGAGTTCTGGGGCAATTAACGCGTTTACGCCTGGCCGGCTTGATAGTAGGAAAACAGCTATTTAATGTTAATTTGCACAAATAATTTAAGTCACTACCTTCATTCAAAATAACATGTTGCTAAACCTAGTTATTGCTGTGTAGGTGTTTAGGTATAACAGCAACCAAATCTGCAGTCTTTTCACCTACAGTTCAGCTCCAAGCAGAAACATGATACCCTATTTCAAAAGGAACTGCAGGAAAGCTGACTTTATATGTAACAATCTCACCAGCACAGCCTCTTTTTCTTGTGCGAGTCTGCAGTAAAGAGTGAAAATCAATGGCCAACAATGGAGAACTGTGTATTTGTGTACAAGGAAGAGAGAGAAAAAAAATCCATCTTTTCTGACATTCACTGGAGTGTCACTCTTGACAGACAGCATTGTCCATCACTCAAATGTTATGAGTCATCGTGTGTGTGTGTGTGTTGGGGGCGGGGGCATGAAAAACTATGACGATGCAGCTCGATTCCAAGCCCATCATCACCATGTTTTAGCCCCAAGGGTCTGTCAGGGAACAGCCTACTACATTGCCTTCTGGGGATTTACTGTAGCTATTCTGACCACACACCCAAATCGCTGACACCCCAGCAGGTGCACCTCTTTCAACTGTTAGAGACCCCAAATGAAGTGTCAGATGATTGATTTGTAGTTGAAGATATACATACTTGTCAATGTCTGCCATCTCAGCTGAGTCCCAAGTGATACTGGAGAGAAAGAGAGAACATTTGTTTAAAAAATTTAAACATCTGATTTACATATTTCATTAACACTTAGCTCCTGATAAACACTATTATTTAAAAAAAATAAAAAATTCTGGATAAGGGCTTTTTTTTTCCCAAAACACAAAAAGAATTATAGCATTCACCACACTGGAAGTTCTTAGCCTTTTGAAACTTTTACTCTGAAAATATGAATGTGTGAAAATTTTGTCCCCCCACCACAAATCTTGAATTAAAAAAAAAAAAAGTGTGTACTTTTGCAATTCAATAAAAACAGAAAAAAGATAAACCAGGGAACTAAAGCTTAACATGGTCATCTGATGTCCTGGGTTCCACCAATTGCTGCATGGGAACATGCTTTGAGCAGGTCGTATGCAAGGCATTAAATAAGTTACAGTAAGTTCAAGTAGCACCTTCTGATAAGCAACAGTGTCTCTGACAGACTTTTAAACAAAGATTTCAAAAAGCTGATAAGGAAAAACAAAAATATTTTATATATATATATATATATTAATATATATATATATATATATATATATATATATATATGCTAATTATCTGTGTAAGACTTCACCAGCACAAAATATTACATGCTCAGGTGCAGAAAACCAGAATATATCTAATACTCCAAAAAAGCAAGCCTTCATTTGTGTCAAAAACATTTTACTCCAATTGAACATAACCATGTTAAATCTTGAGCGTTGTTTAGGTGGGAAGCTGATAACTACTCCTTTGAAATTCTCCTGACAATTTTGCCAAATCATTAATACCCAATAATCTAATCATTTTATTATATACTCAACACCCAGTGCAGAAAATGCAATGAAACTCTTTGGCTGCTCCTCAAGGAAATTATTAACAAATGAGCAATACATGTTATCCTACTGTGTCATTTAAGGAGACATGCATTTCAAGACATGATCATATCCCTGTGACATCACCCATACATTTTCAGAGAAGTGCTTCTGAAGCCTCTCTGTCCTCATGCTGTACAGCAGACATTTTAGTTTAGCGGGCCTTGCTTATGCTAGCTGATGGCACCAATTATTGTTGCTTTACCTTCATTTCTAACTACATTTGCCCAAATATCAATTCAACTGTTGCAACCGAAGCATCCGAAAAGAGTGGTGCCACAGCTGAAACAAGCACCAGCAAAGATCCTCTTGAGCTTGTGGTTGGTGGGCCAGGTTATATCCCCAATTTTAGCGTTAGGTGTAGACGGGGCAGAAAGAAATTTAAAAAACTCCCATGTTGGCTGCAACTAATCCCAATAACCCAAAAGAGAAGCTGACACTTTTAAAAAATACAAATACTAAGATCACCACCCTAAAATGGTTAGTTTATACAAAAGGGCTTGAATGATATGTTGTGTTTGTTCTGCCCCCACTATCCTTGTGTTTGCAACTGGCCCTGAAAGCACAATGAACAAAGAAAATCAGACCCTGCTGTTAGAAAAAGAGGGGGGGGGCACAATTAGATACACAAAAACAACCTCATCACTTCATGAGTCAGGAACATTTGTTCCACTAGTCTCCACCTGATACCTGCAAGGCATAAACTGAGCATTTCACTGCATGTTTATGAATGTTTCCTCCAATTACGTGCACAACTGTAGACACTTCATATACTCAACATTCATTTTCATTTATACTTTAAGGGCTCAAAAGAAAGGGGGCAGGGGCATTACTTGATATGCAATTCACCTGCTGGTAATTTTGGTCACACCACAACTTGGGTGACTTTCATAGATTTTTTTTTTTGCATCATGTTGCCAAGTAAGAATAGCACTCATTTGTCAACTAATAAGGAAAATAATGTTAAGCTGTTTCAAACCTCTCAAATGTTAAGCTATATTTAAAAATTAACCATCTGGTGGATGCCAGCACTAACCCAAAATCTACTGTAATCAAAAAGTTCCTGCTTTTGACTGCCAGATGCATAAGCAAAAAAACCCTAACTTCCCCCACCTGCCTTCCAAATCAGGCTGATTGCATGGCTTCACTTTCACCACCACAGAGCCACAAGTTCCAGTACAAAAACGTTTGCCATTACCCATGTCTCCAAAAACAGTCATTTCAGTGGCACAACACCACATCCATGTCAATATCAGGTGGCCTACATTCAGCTGCAGAGCCATGGTGGTGACTCACTGAGTTCAGTTCAAAGTCAGTCAATGGACAGGTCAAATCGCTTCCTCCATCATAAAAAGGGACAACTGATGGAGAGATCACTGGTCTTAAACATAGCCATTTCTAAATGTCAACTTTTATATCTGGTCTTTCTAAAAATGGAAAGACACTGTGCTCGAGTATTTGATGGCATCCCTGTACAGCTAGAGGCTTGTGTATTAATAAAAAAATGTTTAAAAAGTTTAAGTATGGAATAAACACTGAACACTAAACATTCAAAAATAAACCATTGACTCCTCTGGCAAGCAGTCACAATCCTTACTTTGTAAGATGTGTTATATAAAACAGAAAACCATTTATATTTCAGAAGAGTTTCATGAAGGCGGGGGGTTAATGCTCATCCACAAATCTGACATTAGAAGAAACATATTCTGACATAAAAACATCTTAAACTATATTACAAAGAAAAAAAACGAGGTAAAATTTGATCATTCTGGGACATCCTGTCTTAAGTTTAAGCATGACTTTAGTTTTATTTTCAGACACATATTTTGTGTAACTATTATTCTCAAATACAAGACTGGATCATGAAACTATCCAACAAGTTTCCTTTTGTTGGGAAAACCTTTTCTCTTACCCTACAGAGCGACCACGTGTTGCATGCTGGGTCAGGAAAACCACGAACGAACCGAGCCGCCTCAACCCACATTTTCAGAGCAAATTGGAGCCAAACCATCCGAAGTCAAACCATCTACAGACTACACTATCCCTGGGTTGTAGACGTTGAAACTTTAGCTGGTTCATCGTTGATTTTTTTTAATGTCCACTTCAGCTAGCCTGTGAGCTCGTTAGCGTGACGCGGAGCGCCGGGGCTGAGTGGGAGGAACTGACTAGACACACGGCGGGGTAAAGTGGGTAACAAGGACCGAAGAGGTGCCACCGCTCCAGCACCACGTTTTAGCCCGCTTTTCTTATGTAACACGACCCGCCGTCGAGTCAAACCAGCGTCCATGTGCTTTACCCCGCAAGTCGCGAGTCCCATCTTTTAGTTCCCCACCCAGAGTATCATCCCCCCGAAAAAAATAAGGTCAAATACAAAAATACAAGACACGTGTCAAGAAACGCCGAAAAACACCAACAGCTACTGTAGCTGTCCGCTACCATATCATTTACAAGAGCGGAGTTGTTAGATAAATCAAAGTGAAACGGACACAGAGAGAATGTCCTGTTTTATTTTTTTAACGTCGCGTGGAGCGTTAACGGACATCATGGTGGAATCGGTCTCAATGGCTGCTGCCGCCGTGTCGCTTCACTAGCATTAGCACAGCACGGCCGTCTTCCTCTTCTGCTGTTCGTCTAAGCGGCAGAGAGGACATTTAACTTCTGAAGCAACGCACAGGTTTTAGGAATGGGCGACCGAGTTATAGCCCACTCCTGTCCCTTACCTTCGCTCTGTGCCCGGAGACTGGACTGGATAAGTGGCGCTGCGCAGTGAAGCAGATCCTGGGAAGAAAGAGACTCCGCTCCGATGGCGGTAAAAAAGAGAGAGATCCCGCCGCCTGCGCTCATATACATTCGACGTCATCACGCAAACCGGCAGTCGCCGTGGTAACGGTGCTAATGGGAGGGGCGGTAGCCAGGGTGCCCCTTAAGGGGGGAAAAAAGCGGATGAATGATCGTCATCAAAATCATTATTATCTTCATCTTCTCATCATTTTGATGGTCCTCCTCGTCACTTTATTCATACAGGTTCTCATTCTTTTCCCCTTGTTTCATCAGCTTATTTTCTAAAAGATACATTTCCTCGGTGTTCATCATCTTCCTTAACGTCAGGATTGCATTACCATCATCACAATATTCTTATAAATGACAACATTTCATCATCCAAGCAGTCAGTGATAACAAATTCATCATTATTATCACTGTCTGGCACAGTACTCACCCTCACCATATGTACTGTCACATTTTTTAATTTTTTTTATCAACTCATCTTCAGTCACTGTCATAAAGTGACACTTCATGGATACTTGGAACAAATCACCACTTTAATGCTTGTGTTGCCATTGCCCCAGAAAATTTCATTTAAGTCCACACAGTCTAGTGCTTCATTAATCTTGTATCTGAGTTTTTGACCTTCGGCTTTGCTATGTGACGGAAGCATCACAGAGTTCCCAAGAGACAAAAGATGTTAAATCTTGAATATGGGTTTAATTACATTAGCGATGTAATGTGTCTGCATATTCAAAATATTTATCTAGGTCTTGCTTTAAGACTATCAACTCTTGATAGCTTATATTTATACAGTTGTAATCACTGAAGTGTCCAATCCATCCATCCATTATCTGTGTTGTTTGGGTTTGCAGGAGCCTGTCCCAGTTCTCTTTGGGCAAAAGGCATGGATACATCCAGTTAATAGTAAGGAAAGTTAGAATCAGCACTTAACCTAACACACATATTTTTAGAGTATGGATGGAATCTGGAGAAAACCCACACAAGCACAGACAGGACATGCAAAGTCCACACTGCCAGGCCAATTACTGGGATTTGAACCAAGAAACTTCTTGCTTTGACGCAACAGTCCTAACCACCAAGTCCAACATAAGTGTCAAATGTGACACAAAATAAAACAAGTTACTGGGATTACTTTTGTGTGACAACATTTTCTCTGACTTTCTTTTTAAATGTATAATATAATATACATTGCGTCATGTCTGTGTCTGAATTTGTTATCAAGCATCAGTCTTGACCTCACACCATGTCAGTGATACACATTTCTGCATCCGTCCTGTCTTCTCTTTTGGGTTCTTTCAAGTGTTGCTAATGATTACATTATTAGTACAAACTGCTTAAATTATCCGGTATATCAGACCTGTCATGATAAATTGACATTTTCCTTACTTGGTAAAATTAGCAAGGTAAAAGTTTAGTTCGAAAATAAAATGTTTGTTAAAATTAACCAAACTTAAAGTGGACACCAAATGGCCATTTTTAGGTTGCATGAGTTCTTCCACTTTAATTTTGCACCCATCATACCTCCAAACAGCTTCTAATTACTTTAGAAAGATACAGTAACACACAAATAGAAAACTTCTAACAAGATGCTAACAAGATGATGTGTTAAGTGTTTTCTGATTGGTGAAATTCACATTTCTGTAAGGTTTCAAGGGGGAGCAGGCATGTCAGAAATGGGAGAAAGATCTCCAAACCAAGCTACAATAAACACAACTTTGAGAAGTAAACACCTACGCTTTTAACAAAGACAAGTCCAGAATGATGTGATCAGCCAGAGGAAGTCTAACAAGAAAGAGCACTTCCTGATGTCTCAGCTGAAGCTATAAAATATCTGTTGCTTCCTCACATCCAAATGCACATTTCATCTAAGATACTATAGAAACAAAAACCAAGCAGTTTTAATGAAGTAGAAGCTGATAACTCCTTCTGTGTCGCACAATCAAAAATATTTTCCTTCAAAATGAACGCAGTGTCCATATACAGTTTATCTAAACTCTTTAACCTTTAACTTTATCTTAACTCCCATTCCCAGTCCAGTAACATAATAATGCTGAAGAACCTGCCATCAAGGCAATTCCCACATTAGTTAGTTGAAGTGCTAAAGTCTTGCACCATGTTTATTTTGCATGAAAAAAAAACACCTCCCACACCTTTTTGTCTTTTAAATGATCCCTTATTAGTTTTGCATTAGGGAACCTGTGTAGACCCCAACTCTCAACCCATCAACACTAGGAGCAGTGGGCTGCTGGTAGGGGTTAAGGGCCTTGCTCAGGGGCCCACAGGGGCTCACCTGTGGGCGGACCTGACCAACCCAGGTCCTCCATGCCCAAGCCCACCTCTGTAACCACTAGACTACCACTCCCTTTTTGTGCTTATGATGATGTTGAAAGCATGAATTCCTTGTTACAGCACTTTAGCTAAGTTCAAAAACATGTACAAGTATGCCATAACCACTTCAGGTGTTAGATTTACATTGTGTGAATAAACTGATCAAGATATGAGTATCTACAAGTAATCATTCATGGTCTCTTTTGTTTGGCATGACGGTGGTGAAAAAACATCTCAACAAGTTTACTGTTATACTGAAAGCAGCACAAACAAACTTTGAAAACTTTTGAAGAAGTTTTGTTAGGTAGTTCCTCCCAAAGTTGTGGAAGTGAAGCTGCTTCTACAACATTGTCCAAGATTTGCTCTTGCTCAGTCGCTCTTGTTTACTCTTCTGTCATTACTTTCTTGAGCCTTAGTTGCTTTGGGTTGTTCGACTATGTATGTGTGATGGACTGGCAACCCGTCCAGGGTGTACCCCTGCCTCTTGCCTGAAATGGGCTGGGATAGGCTCCAGCAGACCCAGTAGATGGATTCAGCGGGTACAGAAAATGGATGGATGATGTGTGACATATGGCTGTACAGTAATATACACTTGTCCCAGAGAAAGTTACTTTATATTGTTGTTGCTGGTAGTAGGGACAGAGGACCATGACAGCTGGATGATACTTTCTATAAGTGGTCAAAGATTTATTTAAAGAGACATTTTCACATGGAAACAATCATTTGTGTTGTTTTAACGAATGTAAAAAACACTTCACAAAAAATCTCCAAACAAAGCCAGAGTCAAAGACATATTGAAAAAGTTGCATACTTTATTTTAAATTAGTAGACATGTTCAAACTTTTATTTGGCGGCCAACTGTATAAGTAAGGGTAATTTACCAGTGCATCATATAAAACATCAAGGTTCTTGAACACACCTGCAACATGAAATTCAGGCTCCCTCTCATAATATGAGGTTCCATTTGTGATGAGACTTTTCACACATAAGTCTACTGACCATTTGACAAGGCATTTGTCCATGTTTGTGTCATTTTCAAAAGTCCCAACAGAATTTGTGGTTTACTTCAATATAGTTAGTTAGAAGAGTAAATCTTGATGCATTTTGCCTGGTGGTTAACACCCTTTTACATATATCGCACTACATTGTCTGTCGTATATTGTTCTTCAATACTTATTACATGTCCAAACCTGTTAGTGAAAAGTAATTGCAGGATACTACATTTAATTTTCTTGCAATTTAATTCAGAAGTAAATGCCATAAAAAGACAATGTGTTTACTGTGATAATATTCTTCACTGTAAACAAATGATGACACACGATGGCGACACATCAGAACAACACGCTAAAAAGACAGTCTTACAACACATCTGAGCCACACGCGGAGATGACACGTTATAATGATTCATCTGACCAATACTGTCAAACAACACATCAGAAGGACACAGCAGAGCTACAACAGAGTGTGAGAAGACTACAGAAACAAAGACCAAAGTTGAATAAACACTGCTAAGCGCTGTGTCAGGTTACCCTTCTACTTGGACATCACAGTTGTCCCAAGAGCTTTGTCATGTCTAAAGTACTGTTGAAAGATACATAAACATCAACAAAAGTCCTGTCAAATGATCATAAACCATGAGCAAATGAAAATATTTTAGGCATGAATGGAACCTCATACTCATCTGCTTGAACGATAATGGGTTTAATGCTTATTGGCAAATGTTAGCTAACCCACTGAGGTGAGAAAGTGAAAATAGTAATTGCTGATTCATGTTAAACATCACAATGTTTTCTATATCACTTGTATGTTCGCAAAGTCATAGCGGCATTAAGCGCAAGCATTTTTTCTTCCTAGACTCTTGTTATAAACATATGTGTATTGACGTGCCTGAAAAGTGAATAGTTGCGCTATAATTCTGTTACTTTACCTAAAGCATGTCACAAACTTTTCACTAGTATCTCCATTAATACCATGTATGGTTGCTGAAAGGAGCTTGTTTCGATATTGTGAAGAAAATTGTATAAAACCTTTTGTTTTTGTCACTTTTATTGGCATCAGCTAGTGTTAAAAATTACATATCTGAAAGGAAAAACAAACAAACAAATCAGAACATAATGATGGGGAGTGTTAAAAACACACGCTTGGAAGCAAATGTAATCCAAAAAATGTTTTTCCCTTAAGTAACACTGTTCCTAGTAACCAGATTTCGATGCATAAATCTTAATTTATTCAAGTGAAGAAATTAATATATTGAACAATTACAAGTGGATGATCGTGTACCCTTAGTCATGATAATGAGTTAGTAGTTGCACTGGGGCAATCTTGAGTGAAACAAAGGCCAGCTTCAGTCAGACTGAGCTGGAAACATGACTGCCCACCGGCCCCTAATGGTCAAAGGCATGTCGGTATTTAGTGGACACCTGTCATGATCCTTCAACCAGTCTATTTTGTTTTGTATCGCCCTCTCTCCCCTTCCGTGTTGCTGTGGATGCCTCCTTCCTGGGCGTGGCTGCTGTACCGCACACCTGGTTGCAATCGACTTCCCGGTATTTGAGGAACTGCTTTCCTGCAACTTCTCGCCAGTTGGTCAAACCTCATTCCCTGTCAGTCTAGTTTTTCGCTTTGTGCTGTTTTGATGTTCGACGTCTTCTTACGTGGCTGTTTTCTGCCTACATCCAGATCCTGTCTGTTGCCTGCTTGCCTAGTTGCTTGGAGTCCTGTCAACTCAACCAATCTGCCTGATCATCCGGAATCCTATCAGCCTGTTTCTCCCGAGA
>JAOWBL010000016.1:4089161-4102837 GCA_028564865.1 Zenarchopterus dispar
ATATATATACATATATATGTATATATGTATATATATACGTATATATATACATATATACATATATATGTATATATATACGTATATATATATATATATACATATATATGTATACATATATATGTGTATATATATATATATATGTATACATATATATATGTATATATATATATACATATATATATATATACATACATATATATATTTTTATATATATATATATATATATATATATAATACTAACATTACGTGCCCTGCAGTTTTAAATGGCTTAAATGGGCTTCTTTGCTCGTGTTAGACTGGTGTAAATAATTGTGCTTTATGACCTGAAGATTGCACTTCTGTTGGTTTTTTTTTTCTATATTAAAAGGAAAAAGTAACAACAACTGAGGTATTGAGGGAACTTTGTAGTAAAACTCAAAGGTTTTTGAAGGAAATTGGAATTTTGACTTCCGTTCAGTATTACTGGAAATAGGAAAGAGGCAGTTGACTTGTCCTGACGGGACCTGTTGGTGTTTACATTTAGTTGTTTTCTCCTGTTCATCATAACATACAGTTTATTAGATCATCTGTAAATTCTTCAAGCATGACTGCTGCAGATTAAACGAGTCAGTCTCCTGCCCCCTCCTGGACACATGGTGTAACAGTCTTTTTTCTTCGCTCTGAGAAGAACGTCCAGTATGTTGGATGGATTACTGGGTTTATAGGTGTCTTGGTGCTCATCGGCGTAGCATAAAGTTTAAAAAGGAATGAGGAGAAATATGATCATCAGCACAGGTTCAGGAAGCCGCGGAAACACAGAGGCTAAATCAGTGAAGAAACAACTAACATTTCTGATCATGTACATGTGTTACAAGGTGGTGCAAGGTGGAGGATCCACATGTAGAAAGGTCAGAGGAAACAGAGACTTCAAAGAAAAGATCAGAAGAAAACCAAGACGGAACCAAAGCCCGAACCATGACATCGGACTTACGTCAGGGATCGGCTTTAGTTTCCCCTCCAAGTTCAAAGACTTGTGTGTTCCCCTCATCAGTGAATTGTTCTAAATGAGGTGGAAGTGTGCATGCCAGGGTCCATGCCTGCTCATGACTGGTGTCAGTGGGATTGACTGGGCGTCTAGCCTTCCTCTCTCCCAGTATCTGCTAGCAAAGGACCAAAATTCCAGTTACTGTTCAGGCAGTAAAGATTTCACAAACTGGTTTGGTATTACTTTTTTTTTTTTTTAAATTTTAGTATTATAGTTCATCAACGGAACAATGAAAAATATTTTTAAAGTAGCGTGACCAATGACATCAGTTAAAAAGTGGAGTAAGTACAATAAAAGCCTGTCTCTAAATTCTAGAATAAAATCAGATTTAAATTAGAAGACTAAAAAATAATAAAACTACTACTATAGTGCAACATTCAAAAGCTCTAATTTGGACCCCCGGAGTGTGTTAGTGAACTGTGGTTTAATTTGTTTTAGTTTTTATTGACAATTCTTGAACAGCAGGTTCAAAATAAAAACAATACTTATAATTCAGCATCGAGAAAGTGAGAAATTAAAATGGCAGAGAGGAAGCAAGAGTCGCTGGCTGGAGCTTAAACCTGGACATCTGTGTCCAACCAGCTGACGTGTCCAGCCCCCTGACATCTGGACATCTGGACATGTGACAGTGGGACAAACACGGCTGTGCGTGATTGAATAATTCATGGTGTTTCATGCTGTGATGCTGCCACCTACTAACTAAAACACTTCTAACGGGACATTTATGGCGTCTGTGCCGGCTCTGTACGCTTGTCATCGCAAGAGAAAGTCTTTATAAATCAGTGTATTTTTTTAACCATGTTTTAATAAAAGTTAACAGTAAACCAGCAGAAATCACGCCAAAAAAATAACTTTTTCCCCATTTTTGCGACGCTACATTGTCTACTGTTAAAATAAATATGGTGGAAGTTGGTACTTTTTTTTTTAACCGGTTGGGTAGAGATAAATATCTCTGCTATTAGTCTTAATACTAAAAAAGACCAATGTTAGATGTGTCCAAGCTCTAGCTTCACGCTCATATCTTCTATTTGGAAGTCAGAATTGTCAAGATCCTCGTCAGAAGCTTTAACTGGGACGCCTCCCGAGGCGGGAATTCCAACCTCACTTGAGAATGGCGACTAGGAACTGAGATATTCCTACTTCTGAAATGCAGCAGAAGTAGGAATATCTCATGCCAACTCTGTCCTCAGAATCTCCCACAGCTTCCACTCACATCAGCAAACTAAACACTGAAAGGTTTCCCTGTTTATGGAAGTTCTGAACATCAGTTGTTGTTTTTTCTCTCTCGGGTCTGACTCTCGACCCAAATAAAACCCACCATCAGAGAGCACAGGTCCAAGTGCATCCATTAAGATGAAACAATCAAGTAGTTTTATTTCTGAAATAAATGTTGAACTATATTAGAACTGAAGTCTTTATAACCTAAATGCCTGAAAGCCTTTTCATTGTAATCAAATTTACCCCATTTCAGCATGAGCTATACAGTTTAACTACAATATGCATGACATTGTACCTTTTAACCAGTACGTAGGATTAATTAATGTAACACCAACATTCAAATTTGTGTGAATAGTAAATAAATATCTTAAAGTTATGTCAAAACGTGTGAAGTGATGTGATAGGACTGGTAGAGTAGTACGGAAAAATCCGGAGGTATTATTAAAGGTTACTTTGGCTGGCCGGTGCTAACGCTCAATGAATTTGATTTTATTATTAACCTTTATTTAACCAGAAACTCTTTAGATTAAAATCTCTTTTTCAAGAGTGCCCTGAGACCAAGACGGGAGGCAGTTAAGAGCACGAGAGTTACAAACACATATAACAACTATAAAAACATCAAGTTTGTACAAAACTACCTGTATAAAAAAATGACTGTGCATTTCAGACCTTTAAAGGTTTCAAAGATCATTCTAATGATTCATTTTGCCTCTGAAGTAAGTTAAGTTTGAAAATATTTCTTGACCCCATCACATATTGGGTGAAACAATCAGTCGATATAAAATCTATTTCTTCCATTTGATGAGGTTTAATGTTAGGTTAAAGGCCTTAAAGTTAAAGACGTATTAACTAACAAATAATATATAAAATCAGTTATCACAAGTAAAGATGCAAATAAAATCATTAGTGAAATTAGAGTACACGAAAGCTGTTGGGAAAAGCGCAGGGTTTTATTGAGTTTGTGAAAAGTCGAAGTAAACCAGTTGGGCCCTGAACTGGACGAGGCAGAGCTACAGCGGAGAACAGTAACAGACTTACTGGGAACAACTACTGAAACTGGGAGAGCCCAATAATTCTCCTCCTCAGCACAGAAGATCAGCACTTTAACATCCCACATGTGAAATCTTTGAAGGACAATCCACAAACAGAAACAACAGGAATAAAAAAAAAAAATCCACTCTGCACAGTGGATTATTGGAATACCCTTTGGCATGAAACACCTCCTGGAAGCGAGACCAAGAACGGACTGACGGGAATTCCTGGTACGTGATGTTTAGCCCCCAAACAGCACGTTGTGATAGTCCTGGATACTTGTGAAACAGTGCTTTTAAAAAAACAACAAAAACCTAACCCGTCTACCTTCCCTGGATCATTAAAAGATGTTTTACAGTACTTTGTATCATATGGTCCTGCTATTCAAGTACCTGAGAGCACGGTCACATTGTCCTTTAGTCGTCAGTAACACTGCCAGGGTTCGACTGTGGCTGCAAAGTCTCTCTGAAAACAGAACAAAAGTAACATTTCTCTTCCTGATGTAGTAAATGAGAGTTCCGATATTTGGCTCCATGTAAACATTTAAGGCTTTAGTGATTATTTTAGTCTCACAGAAATAAGCCTAGGGAGGATTGTCCTTCCACTGGCGTCGTGCAGCAGCAGCGAGCAGATCAACTATTACATTTTCATAATGTAATAAAATCTGAAGGGGCTCAGTATTGACAACAAGGGATCAATTTAAAATTAAACAGACATTTTAAATGCTTAGTGCTAATTAAAAAAAGGTTACATGTTCCTTTACAATCTCTGTAATAAACATATATTAGTTAAAGTATAAATAACAATTGGGCTACAACACACAAACGGTGAGAAATTAGGTAGCTTGATCAGGTCTGAGAGGGGAAAAAAAACAAAAAATTACGGCTAAAAAGAAAAAAAATACAAATAAAAATCAGTGACCAGCTCCCATTACTGGAGGGCCATGTTACATCTGCAACACTGTTAGACTTATTTCCTCTGAAATCTCATGTCCCGTAATCTAACCATGAGGCACATTTGAACAGTTAACAACAACAGATAACAAGAGTTTCATTTTCAAGTGGAACAGTTCAGTACAAAATAATAGTCATTTAGCGAAATGTACGATTTAGACTTTCCAGAAAGTTTCATCTTTTAGGAAAGCGTTCCCTTCAAGTTACATCAGTCATGCAAAATGGATATTGTGCCGTCTTTGAATGAGATCAAAAGGAAATCTAAGCACTACAATTGTTTAACCATGTTTTACTTCTGTAAAAACAACCCGTCCCTTCAGACAGCTGCTGGGTGGCCAATGTCCAGTCTCCTCTGCACTGCACCTCTTTTCCGAGCTGCTGGCACGGTACCCACTCTGCTTCCCAGACTTCCTGGGGTCCGGAAGAAAGCTTTTGAAGAAGAAGACGGGGTTTCCTTTGGAGTACGTGGAGTCTGTAAAAACAGAGGGAGTTATTTAAGTGAGGAGAGCATCTCCACAGCATCCTGTGGCTCCTGTTTTTAACCTATTTGGTCTATTTTATTTGATGACTGATTGTGCATGGGTTAGAATACATTTGAGCTTAATTCCATGACCTGTGGAGTCCCTCAAGGGTCGATTCTTGGACCACTGTTATTCAACCTCTGCCTGCTTCCCTTGGTCAGATCATACATGTTGCTTCGCCACAGCTATGCAGATGACACTCAGATTTACTTGGCCCTTTCAACAAATGACTCTGGCCCATCAGATTCCCTCTGTCAGTGGATGCAATCAAGCTTTCTTCAATTAAATCACCACAAGACAGAAACAGCAGAAAGAATGAAAGTTGCCCAAGATAACGTCCTAGCTCAGAACTCTTGGAGTTTTATTAGACTCAGACCTGAGCTTCAGCAGCCACATCAAGCCTGTCACTAAAACAGATTTTTATTCACCTGAAGCAAAGATCAAGGGTCAGAGATGGGATGCCCAGAGCAGATTTAGAGAAGCTCATCAATGGCTTCATCTCCAGCAGATTTCGCTTCTGTAGCAAGTAAAGGTCAGCTGGTAAAACTGGGAGTTCAACCCAAACTGGGTGCAAATGCACTGAGCTACTATGCTGCTCACAGATGGAAAAAACTTCCTCTTTATATTAAATGTTCACCAACTTTAGAGACTTTCAAGCTAAACTAAAAACTGATGTTTTCCCGTGCCTTTGTTCAGTCTAATTTCACTTTTCTATTCTAAGACCTGTTTTCCTCCTTTTACTGTCTAACTGTACTTTTGTGTTTTTATTATGTATTTCATTTGCATTCTTATGTTCTTTTTCATCTTAATGTCTTTATTAAACACTCGGAGTTATCTTTGTATATGAAATGTTCTTTGCTGCCCAGCTTCTCACTATGAGAAAAGAGCATCACCAGCAGAGAAATTCAACCGGACCGGAACATGAATCCTTGTGGACCGGAACATGAATCCTTATTTAACAAGCTGGACATTATTAATCCCACTGTGACACAAAGTATGTGCAAATGAGGGTTAACCCTTCACCAAAGTGGTGCTGCGCTTGCTGTCAGGCCAAGTTGTGGTGTGGCATTTTTCAAACCCCGACGCCAGGAAGGTCACGCATCATAACGACGGCCCAGTTACAATCAGAGCAGACGGCTGTGTGCACGTGAGGTCGTGGTGGCAGCAGTAATCATGTCCTACCAGCGGTTCTGGCTCTGGTGTGTTAAAGCTGAAGGTCTGTCCCGGGCCTGAGGGGGAGCGTGGTGTGCCTGCCGCTGGCGTGGGAAGTCTGCTCTGCTCCGGCGTGGCTGGCACCGGAACGGGCAGCCTGCTGATCTCTGGTGCCGGTGCCAAGTGGTAAGGTGCTGCTCCCACCATGAAGTGGGTGGATGGCATCATGGCAGGGAGGCTGAAGCTCAGTTTGGCGGGGGTTTCCGCGCCTTGTTGCTGCTGTTGTACGCTGCCAGCCACCAGCGGGTAGTGGGGGAGGGGGGTGGAGGGTACCAGGATGTATGGCAGCGCCATGGCGGGCAAACCGCTTTGAGGAAGTGCTACACTGGCAGGGGGCTGCCCCGCTGAGATGAGCAAGTTGAGGTTGTTGAATCCTGGATAAGAAGAAACATGAGCTCTGATAAGAGTTGCTGTCCATGTACAGAAAACACATTTATTTACACACATATTAATATTTCACAAAAAACTAGAGCACAGAACTTATTCCACTTTTATCCGCTTAAATCCTTTTGAAACGATCTTACAGTGTTTTTTTTCCACGGACATTTGATTATCCCACACCAACCCTGGTCCAGTCATGGGAACTGCTTTCCCAAAGCCACGCTCTCTACTGATAGAACATGTTCCTAAGTTACAGCGTCATACCTGCACTGTTCGGTACGTAGAGGTAGTGTGATGGCTGGATGGGCTCGCCGCCGCCGCCGCCCGGGCTCTCGGTGACCAGCTGTCCACCAGAAACAGTCCTGGTGTTTCCCATCTGTGGAGACTCTGCTGCTTCCCTCTGAGGTTCAACTGTCATCTGCAGAAAAAAAAAAAAAAAAAATTGGAATAAATTAACATAGACTTGCTGAAAAAAAAAAAGAAAGAAATAAAACCAGTTCATAGTTGCTTTTCTGCAACATTTTTTATAATAAACCTTAACAAGTGTAATTCTGTGGAATAAATGAAGGAACAAAACCACCATACCTTCTCCCACTCCTCGAAGCCAGAATTTTTCTTTTTCGCCAGTCTCTCCTCTTCCTCACTTTCCTCCCTCCTCCTCTTTCCCCCAGTTCTTAGCAAGGGCGACCTTTGACCTTCAGGGACGGGATCGGGCTTTTCTGACACCTGGTACAGAGTGACCACGGAAGGCTGCGACAGGCTGGGCAGGTAGGCCAAGCAGTGGGAAGGGGAGATGAGGAAGCGCTCTGGGTGGGGCTGAGAGGCCACCACAGTGGGATGGGTGGGGGGTGGAGGCAGGGAGCTCCCGCTGCTTTGTGGGACTGGAGTCTGCAGGAGTGTGTTGGGATAGCTGCTGAGGAAAAAAGAGAGAGAAAAAATAAGAAAATTTGGTTAGCTGTCAAGATTTGAGCTTGTTGTAAGTATTTATTCAGGTTTCCAGGTATCACACCCACTCACAGAAACGAGTGGGCAAAATGTGTTTTTACTCACAGAAAACAACTGTACAAACATTATCTTTAAAGTTAAACTTGTCAGCCAAGACAATGTCAATGAGTGTGAAATACGCGGGTTAAGATTAGAGTAAAGCACGATTCAGTTTGGTTTGTTTGATATTTTAACATTTCATATCAAATTCAGCTAAAATGGAAAAACCTATAAACTAATGAGTTGAATAAGACCAGGAGACTTTCAGCTTACTACGTAGTAGCAGCGATCATCAGCAGATAGTTCGAGTCTGCTGTTAGATATTGGACTACAACTCAGTCCCGAATGAGTTTAAAGACGTTTAAACCAAGTTAGCGTGAAACGCTGAGTAAAGCGTGACCTCGCGTGACCTCGCGTGAACTCACGTCGTCCTGGTTCCAGACTGCAGCGGACACACCGCGCTGTTGCTTATATTCGTCGTAGAATAATCAACGGGCTGGTTCGGCCGACCTGGAATGTAGAAAAAGAAAATGTAACTTTCGATTTCAAACTCCTGCGACTTCTCAGGGCGAGCGCCTCTTACTTGTTAAGTGGCCGTGTGGGCTGCTGGGTGGGGAGCTGATCTGCTGCTGCACAGCAACAGACGTGGGCGTGACGCTGAAGACGGCGTGATGAGGCACCTTCAGCTTGGAGAGGTCCTGGCTGTCCACCGGCCGCGCGGGCTCCGGCGGCGTGACGTTCAAAGTGCTTTCTGTAAATAATTAAGATTACTGACGACAAATAACTTTAAGTTCAACTTTCTCATTTTACTGACTTGACTGTTTTCAGTAGATCCGGTTGATCAAGCTCGTCTCGGGTTCTTACCAGAACTCCCGGCGTTGCTGAAGTCCACCGGTCCCAGCCACTTGAAAGCGGGTTTCCTGCCTCTCTCCT
This sequence comes from Zenarchopterus dispar, assembly GCA_028564865.1. Lineage (NCBI taxonomy): Eukaryota > Metazoa > Chordata > Actinopteri > Beloniformes > Zenarchopteridae > Zenarchopterus > Zenarchopterus dispar. The sequence continues at coordinate 4,097,420 of JAOWBL010000016.1, forward strand.
CTCGGACGTGAACCTTTTTAATGAGGCCCAGGCTGGTCAGCACATTGGCGATGTCGTACAGACGGCGCACCTTCGCTGCAAACACACAGATTGAAGGGTTTGCTGTGGAGTTCGGGCTTTTCGGTTCCCGCTGAAACCTGCGGCGTGTCTTACTTTTGTACTTGCTGTGACTGGAGGAGTCCTGACTCTCCTCGATGAGGATCTTGGCCGCCGCGTCCAGAGTGACGGTCTGAGTCCTGGACACCAGGAAGAGCATGACAAACTTCTGGCTCATGATGCGCAGAGACTTATCCTTCCTGTTTGCACCTGCTGCGAAACAAGTGGGAAAACAAAAGATACAGGAACGATCACCGAGGAGCAATCGAGTATCAGCACGCTGCTCACTTCTACGTGCACTTCTGATAACTGAAACCAATACTTCCTTATATACACACGGTTTCAGGTTTTTTTCAATTTGACTATAAAATATTGTGAATTTTATATATGAAAACTGCATTTAGCTGCATATTTAACATGTAGAGCAACATTTTATTTAAAGATTTAAACATAGTAAAATATTTCTGCTTTACGGGCAAAACAAAACAATCCCAAAACACTAAAGCTTCAGAAGGTGACTGAGTTTGGTTTTTATGGGTAAATGTTTCATGTTCCCATCAGACTGAAGTTTAGATGGTTTAGACTCAAACTTTACTACATTTTGTTGATTTAAAGTAAAGACACTGGTTTGAGCATCTAGAGGTGGGACCGACCTGGTCCAGTATCGTTATCTGGGCCCGACACTGATGTAAACCACTGATCGGTTATCAGATTGACACCACTGATTAAAAAATATTCCATAACCCAAACCTTTAAGTTTTTAAGGTTGACAACACTGATTTATCCTGGTTTTGTTTTTTGTTTTTTTTAACCTTTTGAAGGGCTGAATAACATAGATGTTTAATCTTTTTTTAAATACAGTTTTTGCATTTCTTTTTGCAAGTATTACGTTTGACAACAAAAGAAATGTCCGTTTGAAATTGGAATCAGAAGATATTAATCAGAACTGCATCTGAACTCAAAAAAGTGGATGTGTGCATCTCGGCAACCAACATTATAGAAATAAACAATGATTTATAGATACAAATGTCAAATGAAGACTTTTCTTGAATTAAATCAGATGCAGACAATAAAAACATAAATAAATCTAGTCCTTTTATCAGTGAATTAGGTTTCTGTATTTTTTCTATGCTCCATGTCGAACCAGTGACAGAAGTCTCCATGTTGAACTGCCAAAACTAGACACCTGGAGCTCTGACAGGAGTCCTGCAGCCAGGTGGGAACTTCTCCAGAAATGTTCAGCATTTGTCCTCACAGGAAAACTAATGTTGCCACAGAGGTAAATTAAAATATGGAAAAGTTTGTTTAATTTGATCTTTCCCACTTCTCTGCATTTTCAACACTATCAGTCATAACCTAAGCACTCACAATCCACACCATCGAACTTCTCTTTGTGCTCTTTAGTCAAAAAGTTCAAGCGGCAGCTCAGGTGGCACAGCTCCGGGATCCTCCTTGATCCGCTACAAGCCAACTCTGTATCAGCGCTTGACAACAAGCTTTACGCGGGCAGACTCCCTCTTTCTCATGAGTGCTGTTACCATCCAGCTGTCCCAGCTGTTTTTGTTTGTTGACTACCAAGCCAAACAAACAAAAACTGTGTTGATGACAAGCTTCAAGGACAGGATCGCTATAGAAACCAGCCTGCAGGGCTCAAGCTGCGGTGTTAATATGATGCTTCTTGGACTCTTAAAAAAAGGAACATGCTGGAGTTAAAATGAGCATAGAGCTATTTTTAGATCGTAAAGAGCACAAACTTTCATTAGAGACAAAAAGAATGTGAATAAAAGCAGTTTTGAGTTAGAGCAGAATATGTGGCATCAGATAAGGCCGCGGCAAAGGAAAATGTTATCGAAGAAAAGGTGGACTGCTGGAGCCCTCAGTTGTCCATTTGACTGCAGATGAAAAGCAAGAAGCAGGTGTAGATACTGGATGGGTGGTGTTGAGTCTAAAAGCAAATCTGTGTTTATTACCGCTGCCGACGTCTCCCTCCCCGCCATCGTCCTCGCGGCCTTTTCCAGCCCCCTTGACTTCAGCCGCCAGGTCCAGCTGGAGGTGGTAGCCTTGCTCCCGTCCCTTCTGCTGCAGGTCCTCCAGCGTGGCCTGCAGCCGCTGTCGCCCGTACCAGGTGTAGCTGTTCTTGGCTATCCGACCCACGATCGTAAGAGACTCCAAGACGTTCACGATGTCGTAGATCCGTCGACGCTCCACGCCTGAATAAATGCGAGTACATATTTGTTTACTATTCTCTCACTCCTCATGTCAGAGGTGGAAACCTAACTGAGTTGCAGTCAGCAGCAGCCCCCCGCTCCCTCTTTTACTGTTCTTACCCAGACTGGTTGCCACTTCATCCAGTGAGATCCAGATGGAGCTCTGAGGAGGTGGGTAATCAGGGTAAAGAGCCAGGAACTTCTGGCAAAGCAGACCAAGACTCTTTTGCTTCCTGCTTGGCTTTTTCTCCACATCTTCTTCCTCGTCTAAAGCTTCAAACTGAAAAAAAGGTAGATTAACAAAAATTCAGCCTGATGTTCTCCTGGAAACTTTACACATGAAGGGTACTGGGATGTTGCCTTCTGCATCACCGCCATCCAGAGTTACTTTTAAGCAAGCGTTTAGATTATATAAGCTTTGACACACTCCAAGAAGGGTGCATTTTTAGAGAAAAACAGATTAATGAATGTCTGAAAAAAAAAACATCTTTAGTACTCATGAACCTTTCCCAATTTACATACCTGGCAATAGTCCTCCTCTGTGTCTTCCACAGATGTATCTGGGCTTGCAGGCTTTTGTTTGTCATTCTCTCTTGGCCTGAACAGCACCTTTTTCATCTCTCTGTCCCGGATGTCTGGGCTAGCCGCACTGATCAGCATCTTCAGGTTGGCTGTAGGGGTCCACGGCTCGCTCAGGGCTGTGCGTTTGATGGGCGTGATTTGGGCCAGATCCGTGAAACTTTTCCTGTTCATCAGCAACACAGGGATGCTTGACTCTGGCGTTTCCTGTGGGGTGGATTTTCTCCTCTCGGTGTACACATTCTCCTGTGATGGGGATGGTCACATGGTTGTAATCATAGAAATTTAGCCAGAATATGTCATACTTTAACTGTTTAATTATTGTCTAAAAACATTATATTGCAACAGGTATCTTAAATACAGCTGTGTTAACAAGCATCCGTCTGAGGCTAAATGAATTCAAATGTTCCTGTTTGTAAAGTTTACAAGAGAAAGAGTCCTAAAACGTAATGTTCAGGAGACAGATAGCTCTTATTTGACTCTGCTCCTAAGAAAGATCTGATCATTCCACTTCTTATACGTTCCAATCAATAACACTTGCCACACCCAAAAATCCAACACTGCCCCCCTCTGAGCCTACCTTTTGTTCACTTTGGCCCCCGTCCTCCTCGGACTCCCCCGGGAAACTTTTCCTTGGACTTCCCAGGTCTTTTAGCACCAGACACTCCACCTCCATCTCAGATGTAAAAACCTACTAGAGTATAAAGACGTGTCAAGAAAATCAAAGCACCGTGCATGATTAATATCCTATCGCGTGGGCATGGTTTCGGAAGCTTTAGTCTGAGTGGGAAACTTAAAACAGGGTCAGATTAATTTGGCGCAAAGGGCAGCAGCTAACTAGCACCTAGCAAGCTAGCTGCGTCTTTAACTCTTAACATCTTATCATCACCGCTGCTTATAAGCCGAATAACCTGCTGAACTGGTGCTGTTACTGTCCATTTGTAATTGCTGGCCTTTCTACATGGCAATAAATGTATTAGATTGAATCTAAATGACATAAAGTTGTACCGTTGATGCAGTAGTAAAAGGGCTAGTTCGCTCAAATAAATCCAAACTGCTGAGCGCATTTGACAGCAGATGACCGTCTGGACGGAAATAAATAACCCCCTATACCTTACTGACATTTAAAGAAGACATTTTCACTTTAATGAACTATTAATATAGAGATATATTAGCTCAGCTGACCAGCATTTCACGACTCGCCCTTTTGCAGACGTCAGGAAACCGCTGGAGGAACATCATAATTATTCACCTTTTGTAGTTGTTGAATATTTAAAATATTCATATAAGGCTCTGTCTTCGCCTTTACAGTCTCGTCGCCGCGTAGTTTCCTTCACGCCAGCATAGCAGCCTATTTCCCTCTTCAAAATTAGCGGGTAATCGTCTCGCGTGTGCGCTGCTCTTCTGACACTCCGCTCTCTCTGACGGACTCCGGCCAGCGCACTTCTGCAACACCCGCTCAAGCTTGTTTTCTGGCGCTCTGCAGCAGCTGGATCTATCCGGCCAATCACAGTCCCGTTGGTGGGCAGCGTCATGTGGACTTCAGCCAATCAGCATCCCTGGGCTTCGTATACACGTCATACGACCAAGCCTCCAAGAGTCGTGTTGGCGGGGCAACGGCGCGATTTGTCCGACAGGGCTGTGAATGAAAAAAGGACTCCGCAGCTATTTTTCGAACGAAAAGGACCAGATTTAAGTGTCCTAAAGGTTACAGTTGTGTAAGACTAGTTAAATACGGGCAACATAATATGTCACTAAAGATACTTATACATGAACATTTTCATAGATGTGAAGCACCACATTAAAGTACATAACTTAATTATAGTCAAAATAATCAAGTATTACAGACGAATAATACCTACTAAATAAGTAGCATATGAACTGACAAGTTTGTATTTATACATATCCTTAGTAATCGTAATCACAGATTTCTACTACTTTAAACAAGAAAACAAAGACTAATATCCGCTGTTTATAACATCGTCTTTATAAACAATCTTTGATTTTCCCCTCCTAGGTTCAGCTTGGACCCTGTTTGTTCTCCCGGGTGACACCAGGGTCTCAGAGCTCAGGATCGCAGGTGATAACATCTTTAACTTAATCACCCAAACCATCGAGTCTGCTGCTGCCTGTAATTACTGCTTCTGTGAGACAGATGGGGAGCCAAACAGGTAGGCGGGGATCGATGGGAATGGCGGTATTAGTACCTGGGTTATAGCGGGAAACTTCCTGAGGGAGGGAGGGAGGGAGAAGTGAGTTTTCGCAGCCGGGGCCCCCGCCCTGCAGCCAACCTGTCTGGGGGCCAGTCGGGAGTGTTTGGTAACAGTCCTCCACCAGCAAAATCTGCCGCCAGTCGCTATGGAAAGTCGAGCAGTCCTGCATGTGTGGTATAAATACATCATGAAAAGAATATATTATGTTCATACCTCCTACAGACATTTTATTTTCAATCTCCAATTTATCCTCGAAATTATATATATATATATATATATATATATATATATATATATATATATATATATATATATATATATAT